>JAVLUZ010000258.1:0-124455 GCA_036768485.1 Mermis nigrescens | reverse complement strand
CAAAATTTTAGGGGACTAGTTCACGGTTTTTTTGTAATCGGCAAAGATTTTTCGCGATGTACAAAGACATTTGGGGATCGTCTTTGTACATGTACAAAGATTTTTTGGAAGACAAAAACTGCAAAAAGGCTCGAAATTCGCAAAATTCTCGTGCCGCTCCGCGCCGAGATGAGCGATTGTGTGTTCTATATATCTTTATAATTCCAGAAATTGCATTTTGAAAGGAAAAATGCCAAATTTTTTAGCGCTTCGCGCCGTTTTGAGACGATTATTACTGATTTTTGCCCTCAGAAACCTAGAAATTGCTAAAATACGTAACAAAAGGTTGAACAATCCCTGTTATTGCCACACTAAAATCGCTACTGTACCATATTATAGTACCCAAAAATTTGTGCGTACGAAACGAACAAAGACTTTTAGGACCATCTTTTGTGCATGCACAGACTGGAACCTTCGTACAAAAAAAACAAACACTGGACTAGTCCCCCATATCCTTCACAGCTACGTGCCAGTATAGACAGATGTAGCTTGCCCTGCTTTACACCATAAGTTTCACGTCATTTCGTCAACAACAGTAATTAGCCCTTATTTAGTCAAAACTGGCAAATTTTGTTATAAGCTAAGTTTTCCAAGTGCCTTTTCTCTATTTTGAGTGCTAAAAAAGCTAATATTTCGCCTACGACATTACATAAATTATACTAAAAATTTTCACATGTCTTCGTGCGTTAAAGTATAATTGATAATACTACCAGTAATTAAGCCTACTAATATATAAAGCACATATGTATGCAGCTTTGCTCAGTAAAGTCGGTGAATGAATTAAGACTTAATTATATGAAGAAACGCGACAAAACCTATACATACATAAACGACTTGAATTATTTTTTCGATGTTACAGGTAATTGCTTAATTAAAAAATTGAGTGCTTCATCTACAAAACTTGCTGTTTTCAGTTTTTTTACTTATCTTAACATCTTCACTTTTGCAAAAACCCGATAGAACCCGAGAAATTACAACCAAAGTTTCGGGTTCGGGTTTCAAATTCTGAAATCTTTCGAGTTCGGGTTTGCCAAAAAAGTCGAGTTTTTTCGGGCTCGGGCATTCGGCATATCCCTCATTATTTATGTATAGTTCTGTCTTCAAAATCGTTCAAATTTGAGATAGACATGAAGAGCATGTCAATTTTTTCGGCGCTTCGCGCTGGATTTATTGTCCAGGTATAATTTTTGTCTTCTAGCCCACGTAAAACAGCTCAAATTTGACTTATGGTGTGGAGAATATGAAATTCCTTTCCGGCGCTTTGCGCCGGATTTATTGCTTATCCTTATTTTTGTCTATTGGCCCACTCAAACCACTCAAATTTGAGCTAGACAAGCAGATGTCGAATTTTTTTCGGCGTCCGAATCATTCATATTTTCTGTATTATTTTTCTTTGTAAAGTTCAATGATTAAATACAATGACGGAAGCTAGAAAATTATTCGTCCATAGAATGATGAGAAAAACAGTTGTATAGATAATTTATTTTATGCATAATGTTTGAATTTTTTATCGAAATTTTTCTTCACCATTCCATTGCGTAGAGCTCGCCGAAATACGCTGAAAAAAATATTTTAATGTTTGCCCATTTCCTATGGTTCTCGAGGAAATTTCTCTCTTAATTTTCACCCCCCCCCCAATAATATCATGAATATGGGCCTCGACTGTAAGCACTTAGTGCACTGATAACATAAACGAGTAAAATCTCTAATAACTTCGTATGATAAAACAAAGATACAATGCACACAGAGACGCATTATTTATTTAAGAGTCGCCAGGTAAATGATCATGTAATTAAAAATACCTTTTTCGAACTGACAACCAACTAGAGCGTGTCACACTTTGCAAATTTTACTACTCCGGGTACCCGGCTATTTCATTACCCGAATACCCGGGTAATTTTCGGGTACCCGGGTATTCCCGGGTAGGACCTTAGATAAAAGAATGCAGTGATCGTCGTTTGTTTACGGTTGACAGTGAGAGTCTAGAGGCAAAGTGATATTTAAGCAGTAAAATTGTTGAAAAATTATTGCAAGATTGGGAAGAGAATCAAGGCTTTAATCTGAAGAATTCGCAGCCTGCATTTAATTAAATTTAAGTCATTTTCATAATTCAAAGCAAAAAAATTGTGAAGCAGGTTTTGTATCTTCATAGCGTCATTAAAACATTTAAAGCAGGAAAACACATTGACGAAAAGCAATTTTGAAATCAAGCGGAAATGAAAATTTATTCAAAAAACAAGTCTAAGTATATCTGGAGCTGACTGCAGAGACGTAGTCAGAATTTTGGATCGAGGGGCATAAACGTTTTCATGTAGAATTTACGGCCTTTCTATTGACAGACAGTTCGAATTCATAAGTGGCGCAAATGGCCAAGAAATTCGGTCATTTTTTCCACCCTTTTAACAGTTTGTAGCTCTGTGAATAATAATAATCTGATAGAGCAGAAAATTACCAAATTTGTATAAAACAGTTTTGACAATTCAAGCCTCTAACAAGAAAACTTGCGAATTACTAACTTTGCCTGAAGATATTTTGAGTGATTCAGGCTTTCAAACGCAATGCTGGAGCTTTATAAAAAAGAAAAGAACAAGTAACTGGCGGCGCTATGCGCCGGAAAATTTTGACGTTTTTGCACATTAAACTCAATTTATACCGCTTAAATCATACAAAACAGACAAATTCAATGCCGGCGCGAAACGCCGGAAATTTTTGTGAAATCCCTAACCTCTTCTACCTCGGCTTAAGTTTCCTCAAAATCTCGTTGCACATGTACAACGAGATTTTATGGCTGCGGGACGTCTGAGGTGCCGAGCGAGATCCGGGGCAGAGTCCCGGAAAATTTTGTAAAAAAACATTTTAATGTTAAATAGTAACGTTAAAAATTCTCGCAAAATCGGCCAAATCTCGATTCGGAAGCAAGCCCAAAAACACTTAAAATTAATGAACTCCTACATTGCACAAACTGATCTGAAATGCGCTTTTCGACCTCTGCTGGGTACATAGCGCAGCAACGGGTCGCTGCCAATAAGATATAGAAAGATGTATTCACGTAGAAAATTTGTATTCTTACCGTTTTCAGGCCCCACTTGTGGCCTTCTAATTAACAAAATGCAGTCCATAGAACAAGAAACGTGCCAAAAACAGAAGAAAATTGGCCATTCCTTCCAATTAAAAATAGGATTATGTGTCCTTGTAAAGAAAGATAAACGAAACAAAGAATAGACAAAAATAGACAAACTAAAAACAAACAGAGAATAGACAAACTAGTTCACAATCATTTTCGCACTTTTACTATCATGCTCAACAAGCATGCGCAGTTTCATTAAAACGAACAAATAGTGCATTAAATTACTAAAGGGATGTGCAGTGCTGGATTGTTTTAGCTGATTCAAGCTTTTATATTTGTTGGATCTATATAACAATAAATAATAATGACTCGGCGCGGAAAATTTTTAAGTTTTTGCCTTTTTGAACTTAGTTTTCTGACATACATTATAACATCAAAGAAATCAACAATATTTCTGAAAATTTCGCGGGGCTGGTACTCCCAATGCCCCCCCGGCTACGCCTATGGCTGACTGCATTTGGAACATCGATAGGCTTTGAACTACGTTCTAATCTAAATCAGTTACGCGCACGATGTGAATAAAAGTTGCAGTTTAAATTTATATAATGGTCACAGAAGTGAATGAATTATAAAAAAAGCGTCGCTAACAGATAATTTCTTGTTTAAATTTGTTTACAATGTTTACAATTCGGCACAAATAAAATAATGTAACTAAAGAGCTGAATATTGGAATATGCCTTGACCATATGCGCGATATATTGTGACAATAGGAAATATTAAGAGACTCGCTTATTTAACATTTTGCGGTTGATTATATCAAATCACATTTACATTGTGATTCAGTCGCACTTTAGAGGCAATATGTTTCTTTTAGGGTTTCTAATTCAATTCTTAGCACATATTGCATAACTGCAGTGCTAATTTTCCATTTTATATTAGGTGATCTCGGGTACCCGGGTAGTAAAATTATTTTCTACCTCGGGTACCCGGGTACTCGGGTACCCGGTTCGGGTGCCCGCGTGCAGCTCTACAACCAACCAAGGTTCCTGGTCCTGGTCAGGGGCGGGACCAGGATTTTATTCCGGGGAAGGGGGCAAAGTTTTCGAAGTCTTGCAAGTTGGTGCCGGTGTCAAGCGGTATATAAATGTCTTAGCAAGGGCTGACTTAGGAACGATCCCTGGAGTGTTACATGTCGCGTGGATACTGGGCCAAAGGGAGGTTTTGGTTACGCTACAGCTGTAATCGCACGGCAGTACCGGTTTTTGCAGTTTGCGGCTCCTGTAGCCTGTTAGGGTGGTGCTCCCTGGTGTCCTTAAGCCTCGTCCTGCCATCCTGTATTGGCTGAGTTGTATATGGGTTACCAGTACTTCTCATAACAAGGGGCCAGGACCTTTTTATCACTATATCATGATGAACTGCAAACCTTCTACCTCTTCCTGCCCTGGGGTACTTACTACTAGTCAGGTAAGAAATAATATAAATTTTGAAATAAATAAATGTAGTAATAAGAGGTGCCTTACTTGCAAATATTCTCTTTTTACCGACATCACGTTTCATAGTCATTCTAATAATCGTTCCTTTCATGTCATTAGTTCATCTAACTTGTCTTGCACATCCAATAATATCATCTATTTAATTTCTTGTAAAGTATGTGGTTTGCAGTATGTAGGCCAAACTAGTCAATCCCTTAGGAGTCGCTTAAATGGTCATCGGAATAAAATAAAGGAAAATAAACTTTCAACTCCTTTGGTCTCTCATTTCAACCAACCTAATCATTCATTCATGGATTTGAAAATACAATTTTTAGAACTTGTCTCAGACCCGTCTAATATTCTTAAAAGGGAACTTTTCTGGATCAAATCACTCCAAACTATCTTCCCTTTCGGCTTAAATGACAATATTACTGGTTTTGGCAATATTTCAATGAATGGCACTGAGCAAGCCCCTCATTTTAGCCATGAGTTCCGTACTCAGCGTAATCATCGTGGTCATGGTCGCAAAAAGCCGTCATCATTAAGATTGATCATAATCCCTTCCTTCGATGAATGTTGCAGAATATTAGATTCTGAAAATGGGACTTTCAATTTACGCAAACTTATTTTCGGTCTTTCTTTAAAAAATCTCAAATCTTTACGTGAAAACGTTGTTTCATTATCCACCCATGAATTTTCCTACAACGAAAAACGATGTTTTGGCATAATTTCCGCAATTTCTTATTATAGGCTCTATAAGCCTGTCTCGTTGATGAAAACTGATTATACTCCTAGCTTTTTTCGACTTACTTTTAAGAATAAAGGTTTTGACTTCATTAACTTGCCCTCGATTTTTCATTCAAAATGCGTTACTAAGCTCGTTCCTCCTAATTTCAAATGTCAAAATCCTCCTGTCGTTACATATCGTTTAACTCAACCCATTAGATCTAAGATATTAAATTATAGACAAGTCGTCGAAGAATTTTCATCAACTGGTGTCATTCCGCCCTGTCATTGTCATTCATCCCCATATGTTTATCAACCATGTGGTCATGTCATTACTGGTGATTTGAACTTCATTGGGGATCCTGACTTAATTTCACTTTTCAATAAAGGTCCTAATTTCCGTGAAACTCCTCGTATAAATTGGGATGTTTGTGAAAATGACATTTTTCATGCTCTCGATAATTTTGTCATTAATTGGGCCAAACGAGAAAAAGCCCCTGTTTCTTCGCTGTTTGACTGGAGAAATCGAATAAAACAAGTTGTTTCACAAAGAATTCATAAATTTAAAAAATCAAATTTTCCTTCCTTTTCTAATTCGCTCCTCGGTAAAACTATCGTTAAAGAGAAACTTAAGAATTTACATGATCATTTTGTCATCACCGTCGCAGATAAAGCTAGTAATAACTTAGTTATCATATGTAAGCATCATTATTTGTCCGTTCTTTGTGAGGAGTTGGGCTATTTTTCATCTCCATCCCTACCCTCTAGTGGTACCTACGTTTTGTCTAACTTACGTGAAGAAAACATTATCTTTGACCATATTCAGTTTCAGAAAAATATTTTTTCTAAGTTTTCCGGACCTGTTAATGAAGGACGTCTCAACAAAAAACTACCTTATATGTATTGGATTCCAAAACTACACAAAATTCCCTATAAATCCAGGTTTATTACTTCGGCTAAAAATTGTTCTACTACTTTCATATCGTCGCTAGTTACTGAAGGCCTCAAGTTAGTCCGTCGTTTCTGGGAGAACTATTGTAAAGCCATTTTTAGAAATTCTCGAATTAACAGATTCTGGTCTATCAATAATTCATTTTCTTTCGTTAAGAAATTAGAATCAATTAAAAAGATTAAATCGATTAATACATTCGATTTTTCAACTCTTTACACATCTCTTCCGCAAAATGACCTTATTTCCACTTCTTTTGATTTCCTGGAGAAACCCTTTGAAAAGAATAAATTTTTATGTACTAACGGTTTCAAATCATACTGGAGTTCTTCTCCCTCGGATAAAAAGTCTTATTTCACTTTTGACTTTGACACTTTTACTAAAAGTCTTAAATTTTTGATCCAAAATTCATTCGTTAATTTTGGAAGTAAAATCTTTCATCAAAAAATTGGCATCCCAATGGGATCTAATTATTCTCCACTTTTGGCGGATCTTTTCCTTTTCTACTGCGAATATAAATTCCTATCATCGTCTAAAAATAATGACTCTGCTTATTGTTTTAATAACGTAACTCGTTACATTGATGACATCGCAGCTATAAATATTTCAAATTTTCGTGATTACATCAAAGATATTTACCCAAAATCATTAAATGTCACGGAAACTTTTTCTGCTCAAAAAGTTAGTTATTTAGACGTCGAAATTAATCTTTCTACACCGATTTCTTACACGATTTTTGATAAAAGGGAACAATTTCGATTTCCTATTGTTAATTTCCCTTTTTCAGACTCTAACGTACCTAAAAATCTTTTATATGCCGTTTTTGTAAGTCAGCTCCATCGTTTTGCGCGTCTTTGCTCTAAAGAAGAATTTTTCAAAGCGCGCGTGAATCATCTGTCACTCAAATTGCAAAAACAGGGCTATAATGTTAAAATCATGCGCCAAAAATACTTAAAATTTTCCAACAGCGACCTTTCTGATTTTCCAGCACATTCTTATATTCAAAACTGTTTAAGACCGTTTTGATTTTATCATCGCTGTTAGGACGCTGCTTCCAGCATTATGCGCATGAATAAGTAGCTTCACCAAACTGTAAGCAAAGCCAATATGTTAAAATTATACGTCAACAATACTTTAAATTTTCCAATAACGACATTTTGAATTTTTCTTCGCGTTTGCACTGCGCCTCCCGTCACATTCCCAGACGCGCTTCATAACTACATCCGTATTAGTAAGTAGCTTCGGTTTTCATTAGAGTACGCTAATCATATGAGTATGTAGTTGCGTCGGCATGTTCCCACGTCAATCCCACATTTTTATTTTTTTCCGCCTTAGCACTCGCTTTTCGTTTACTCATTGTATTTCCTCACATGATTGAACAGGCCAGGTACGGCAGTATTTCATGTGTAGGTTTACAATGATTTTTATTTATTTTCTTTCTTTTAGAATATTCTTTTTGTTATTGATGTTATTACTATTATTATAGTATTCATAGTATTCGGGCACATCGATGTAGATTTTCTATTCCTTCCTGCTCTCGCTATCTATTTACTCATTGTGTTTCCTCACGTGATTGAACAGGCCAGTTACGGCAGTAATTCACGTGTAGGTTTACAATTGTTTTATTATTTATTATTTCATTTATTTTTTAATTATTTATATATTCTCTATTAATGTTTCTTTTTTATATAGCATAATATTTATAGTATCTATAATGTTAATTCATTTATTTCTTTATTCAATTAATTAATTTTTCCCTTTTTTATTTTTATATTATTATTTATTTATTTATTTATTTTTTTCTTCTCAACGATGAGAGGCAGTCTAGCCGCCTAGACTGGTGCCGCTAGGTTGCAGTGACAGTCAGAGGATTAAAGGCACGAAACTGTAGCAACCTAGTTCCTCTCTGATGACCTCGCCTGTTTATATTTTTCACGTTTTTTTGTGTATTTATTCTGTATAACTCCTGCTTACTTCTCTCATTTCATAGAACTCTTTACCTCGTAAAACCCGTAATTTCTCATAATATAATTTTGTGTGCTTTTTTATATACTTGTGTATATATTTCTCGCGTCTTTTTGTTTCTTTTATACTAACAGCATGCCTAATTTATTTACCTTTTATTTATTTATTTATTTATTTATTTTTATTTTATTTATTTATTTATTTATTTATTTATTTTTTTAATTTATTTTATTATTATTATTATTTTTTTTTAAATTATTTTATTATTTTTTCATATAGATGACTTTCTGTTATTATTATATTTGTTATTTAAATGGCGAAATCAGGGGCTGAAGTAGTGGTTTGGCTGTACAGTCTGTGTTTTCGTATGAACCTATCAGAAAATGTAAGATTTATGTCATGGTTTTACCCTTTGCCTCACTGCACACCATGGTCTGGAAGCATAGGTGGCAAGAAAGGAGATCACTTTTAGGTATTTTCGGAAAGATTCTTCAATTTTCATTCAGTTTTAGTCCTCAGCTTGCCTCAATTCCCCTGGAAAATTCCCATTTCTTCCATTCTGAGCTGGTCAAAGACCCCAAATCCACAGGCTTGTCAGGTCAGGAGGCCTGCAAGGATTTTGCAGTCTTGAGCTGCTAATTCTTCGGACCTCTTAGAGCTGAAATGTCCCCAAAATTGACTTAGCATCAAAATAGCATAAACTTCAACTTAACCGACAGTTTCTGTTTTGATTTCAAGACTTTTGCAACAAAATATGATTTTTGTCTGTTTTGGCCTTGATTTTACATTATTTCTGACTGAAACAGACCTTAGTCTAGAAGATAAAATGGCCACAAGCAGGATTCAAAGCTAAAATATGCTTGAGAAAAACCATGTAAATACATAGTTTTCCATTCGGTTTTTGATGTTTCTAAACAAATATTTTAATATTCATTCAATGTTAGTTTTTATATTTTATCTCATTTTCTCTAGAAAATCTTCCCTTTTGAGCCAAAACCCCCAAACCCTCATGTGAGTGTCTGGCCCGAAGGCCTGGGAGGACAAGGCAGTCTAAGAAATGCACGAGCTTTTAGGTCAAACGGCCTAAAATTTATAAAAACAACCAAGTTATCTCAACTTGCATTTTTCAGCTGATTTCAAGCACTTTCTCAACAAACTGCAATATTTGTCTCTTTTGGCCTTAATTATTCATCGTGCCCAAAGCAAATCTTGGTCTGGGAGAATGAAGTGGGTAAAGAAGTGTCAATTTTCCAAACCTTTCAAACTGAAATTGCTGAAAAACTGACTAGAAGAAGGGTAAAATAGTGCAGAATTTGCCTGAGTTGCCATTTCTATGTTGATCTTAAGAACTTTCTGAGCAATACTGACATTTTTTTCCATTTTAACATCTATTTGCATTATTTTTGACTGTTTCTTGCCTGAAAGTTCACATCATTTCTACCTGAAAATGTATCTCAACCCTCAACTACTGTGCACATGATTGACTTTTACCAAATGTTCAGAATGATTCTTTAAACACACAGTTATCTGCCTTTTGCTATGTCAGTGCTATACATGATATCTATTCTAGGATAAATTTTTGATTCTTTTTTCCTGGAGAACTTCCGCTGGGTGCAAAAGTTTACCTTTCTGTGCGGAAAATTCCTAAGTTTTAATAGCAAGTACTATTTTGTGCAATGGAGTGGAACCACTCAAAAATTGTGAAAAATTCGAGAATTTCCTACAAATGCATGTACATTTTCCTTATTTTCATGCTTTGGAGACAGAAAAGGGTGGCTATACCTACTATCAGAAACTGGTCATGTTTTATTTTTATCAAAATATGCTTATTTTCATTTATTTTCATTTTCTTCAGCAAAAGCACATGTCTTTAGCCTAGACTTGTTGGAAAAATCCATTTCAAATGTCATGTTTTGGACAGCAAAATAGTCACATAAAGGTTAAATCCTTCGCACATACAGAAGATGCATTCCATATACAGATATCACGGCCTTTGCGTTGAGAATTTCCCATGTTTTGAGCCATATTTGGCACAAAACTGTGTTAAAAATTGGAAATTTTGGCCTCTATGTTAGCCAAAACTACATTAATTTGTTAAAAAGAAAAGGTGGTTTTTGATCGTGGTCAAAGTAACACATAGCCGTAACAAAGAGAGGACTAGATATTTTGTTCATTTGCAAGAATATACAGGACAATTTGTTTCATATTCATTAAACTTGCTCAACCTTTACCTCCTTAATTTCATTCTCCAATGATAGATAACCAAATCTTACAGAACACTGCATGTTTGGATGAGAAAATTGTTTTTAGATTTCTCAAAGTTCACAAAAGCTCCTCTGTATTCTGTACATAGCACAACTAAGGTTTGTACATCATATCCTGAAAATTTGAGCAAAATCGGCTGGTAATTCTTGGAATGAAATTTTAATGAGAGAAACGGTAAGTGAACTGGTATACTGTAGACTGAGCGCTAAAATTTTGTACGGCGTAGCAACAATTTCTATATATCTTACCTAGAAGTTTGAGCTAAATCCGCCCTATAGTTCTTGAGATATAGTGCTATATGAGAAAGTGTAAAATAAACTGGTATACTGTAGGCTGCGCGCTGAAATTCTGTACATAGCACAGCTAATGTCTATACATAATATCCTTAAAATTTGAACAAAATCCGGCCATTGGTTCTCGATTTATGCAAAGTGTAAACTAATGCTGGTATACTGTAGGTGCTCTCAAAATTTTTGTAAAATAGTTTGCTAATAAGATGTTCATTTAACCCTAAAATTTCAGCCTAATCCGACTTCACTGGTTCTGATTTATTTCCCCCCAGGAAATTTCCCCTCCCATGGCCTGGCGCGCGCCCTCCTAAGCAGGTACCTATGCTTTAAGCACAGTCTATGCTAAAGCATTGCGCCCTGAGGAAAACCAGGGCACAGATTTTTACGTCCTCGCCTATGCTATAACATAGGCGATGTTATAACATTGCGATCTAGGGACACAGGGTTAACTACTCTAGCTGTCTGTATTTATAACATTCCTTGAGGTTTTTAGCTTGACTTAGGAGATGTAAAGAACCAATATTGTGTGTTAATTGTTCTTTACCCATTTTTTTGTTGCAATATTTCTGCTAGTATTTATGGATTTCTGCACATATGCACTTGAATGAGGCTAAAAACTCAGCTGTTTCAAGCCTAAGCTCATCTCTAGCATTTTGAGTTTGATCAATTACCTGGAAGTGGGGTATCGGGGGATATGCAACCATAGGTGGGCAGCACCAAAATTCTAAGAAGGGGGGTTAAAAAATTTTCAAAGGTCAAATAAATGGTCTTAAAAGTGGTCGTAATGCAAAAAAACACCATTTTTAGACGTTTCTCATCCAGCAAAATCTAATGGCATCAAAAAATCGCTAAAAAAGCAAAAAGAATTTCAAAATTTGAATTCTGGGGGTATTTTGATTTCTAGCGGGGGGGGGGTATTTCAACTTCTGGGGGTGCATACTCCCCAACCAACCCCCCCTACGCCCATGTGTGGCCCCCCAGAAACCAAAATACTCCTTCAGAAATCAGAATACCATTCCCCCAGGATTCAATTTTTAAATTTTTTTGTTTTTTCACAATTTTTGATGCCAATGGATAGTGCTCGTTGAGAAACGTTGAAAAATGGTGTTTTTTCACCATACCACCATTTTTAAGGCCATTTTTTGACCTTTGAAAAATCTTGCAGCCCCCGCTTCCCGGAATTGTTGCTGAGAAGTAGCATCTGAATGAGCTTCTAGAAAATATTCAGCGTTGGCAGGATAGAGCTGCTCAAGAAGCATTTGTGCCTGTAGCTAATCAGCAGGGTGTTTGAATAAAACTATATAATCAGTGTTGATGAGTGAAGTTCTTAGACTATCAAAGGAAATGTTTTGAATAATGTCTACAATCCTAATGTTCCAATGATGACATCTCGTAAAATAAAAATATAATAATAAAATAACAAATAACAACAACAAATAACAAGATAAAATAACAACACATAACAACTCTCTTGCTCTGTTGCATAAAGATCATCGGGAATTTAAAGTTGTGACACATGACTAAATTGTTTTTAGTAATTAAAATCAGGAATCCCTTATCTGAATAAAACATCATTTAATTTTTAATAAAGAGGCTGATTTTCTGCAACGCACCACCAAATCTTTTTGATTTTAATATCGATCAAGTGTGCTCTTTTTTCGATTAATCGTGTGACAAATGTTGTTTTGGCAGACTTTGTTGGTCCTGAAACAAAGCAGATGAAAGGATGTTGGAACATCATGCTTATAGTTATAAATACAAGTTTATCATGGAGTATTTATAGAAAATGGTAACTATACAGAACATTGTGCTGACCACAGCACTACCAAATACGCTGAATCTAGATGATATCTACCCTAAATTGCCAAATGCTGTGCAATGCAATCGCTCAAAACTTCCAGGCATCATATTTCGATTACCTTGGGCAACATTGCTGATTTTCAAGTCGGGTTAACTTGTATGTGTTGGAGGTAAAACAGTGATAGATGGCGAAAGTGCTATAAAAGCAGCTTTAAATGCATTAAGTGCTAAGAGTGATGATTCAAAGGTGGAACTCCATATGTTTGCAGGTTCGGCAAACTTAGGGTTCCGCATTAATCTTTGCAAATTTTATGACCTAATGAAAAGGAAATGCATGTATGAAGTAGAACTGCTTCATGGATTAGTAGTACAAATTTTTCAATGCAACCTTTATATTGTTCACAAGCGGGAAATTAATTCTTCTAAGAGCTAAACAAGAGCATGAGCTGCACAGAGCATATTAAATACTTTCAACAATGCTTGAGAAATGCAGATTAGATACATAATATTCCAAAGTTTACAAAAAATATTTCAAACTTTACAAAAATATTTTAAAGTTTACGAAAAAAATTTCAAGTACTATGCTTAAGCATGTCAAATTAATTCCAAATTTTACAAAAAAATTCCCAAATTTTACAAAAAATACTCCAAACTTTACAAAAAAATTGTTGAAACTTTATAAGAAATTTTTGAAACTTTGCAAAGTACAGCAGACAAAGATGGCCCTTTTACAGATTTGAGCAATCTCACTATTCAAACTTTAATCAGGTTGAACACCTACGAGTCAAATTTAGAAAGGTAGCTCCTCCAGCGCACCAAGTAATCAGTTTTCTTACCTTTTTTACGAAGTTTTATGTTTTTTTCAATCACAGATAAATCATCTGATTTTGCACTGATTTTCTGTAGCTTGGTTTTATAGAAAACACCCTCTAATTTTTCGCCCTTTTGATCTTCGAGAGTATAAACGGGTGGTGTGCAAGCAAATCTCTCTTTAATAATGAAATATTCTTCGGTCCAGAAGGGCCAGAACCCTTTTTCGAATGTGCGTTTCACTTTACTAATACAAACTTTATCAGTAATATTAAATTTAAAAATGACATTCAGTTTATCAATCATGAACATTTTGTTCAAAATTTCCCTTCCGTTTTTGTAGGTAAGGTTAGCGGGTGATGTACCAATGGTTCTATGATGAGAATGATTATACGTTTTAAGCAAATCGGTCAAAATGTCAATATATTTAAATGTATTCTTTCTAGTTAAATACCGCCACATGCGTCCTTTAAATGTACAATTTAAGGGTTCAACAAAACTAGCCTTCATTTTGCTTGAAGTCGTTAAAAAGTCAATGAATTGAGATTTCAAAATTGCTGATATTCTTTTTTGTAAACACAGTTCCCTGATCCGTCTGCAGTTTATAGGGTTTACGGCCCAACGATTTGAAAATATCCTGAAAATATGCAATAATTTCTTTAAGAGTTTTTGATTTAAGTGGAAGTGACCATGCATACCTTTAGAGAATGTCTATACAATTGAGTAGGTACTTAAAATTATGATTGTGGTCGGCTAACGATTGTTGATCAGCCAAATCCGATTGCCACTGCTCATCAACCCCGCTAACGATTACCTCGTTGCGCAAATAATCTTTTTGCAGGTTTGTGTAGTGTAAAGGTGGGTTGCTTTTCAAGCTATGCTTTTACCTTTTCAAATTTTGCTGCTGGGCGCAGCTTTTTCACTCGAGCAAAAAGTTAATTCGCACCTGTATATCCAGTTTGAGGGTCATAATATAATTTTTCCAGTATTTTATTTTATTTTGACATGTATTGTTACGGATCGTTTCCGCCTCCCACCACATGGGGGTTAAGAGCAAGGGAGTCTGCGCCTCAGACGCACAATTTTACTACTGTGAATTCACAACAAGCGATTTACTTGCTGCAAAATACAGTTATCATACATGTTTTTCCACGTGTGCTTTGCGTTTGCATCAAAAAGCGCATAGAAGCCAGATAAAGAATCATTAACTTTTTCCAAAATGGCTGCTTTTAATTTTAATGCAAAAATCCAAAATGCTTCACGTTTATCAATTTTGTGCTGTTCCTCCTTGGATGCATCGCTCATGTATCCCCAGAAACAGGAGCCTATTCTTTAAATATTTCTGACGCTCAAGTAGCAATTGTTAGCTTTTCAACCAGCTTTCGGACAAACTGATGGTACGCTAGTTCACCAAGAGAAGACAAGCTTTCTTTTAATAAGCTGCATATAATATACCTACCTAAGGCGCACCTTTCTTTATAGACTTTAGTTAGCAGCTTTAGTATTTTCTTCCTCAATCTGCTGATCCGAATAGCACATTAGCACTCGTTTGCTCGCTTTTTGCATTGCTCTATTAAACTTACGGCAGGGCACATTTGGATATTAAAGTACCACCTGCAAGAATTTGTTTCAAAAAGTCCCTTCGAGAACTATTTTTCTGACAATAATAACAAAGCTGAATCATTAAGGCATACATGGGCCGATCCAGGTTTTTCTCACATAGCTCTATGACCGGTATGATTGACCTGCCATAAGGCTTTTTCTCCTCATCCAAAAAAGACGCTTTTTAAGTTCTCTGATTTCTTCCATTTTCTCTTTAAAGTACTAGAAAGAGTAGTTAAACAGTAGACCATTATTAGTATTTATAAATTTCAAGACAAAGGTGTTTATTTTGGTCAATTGTTCCGCTTTCCTACAATTTAAAACCCATTAATAGTGCGATAACATGCTAATATTTATATTATATGTCCCGGCAGTTCTTTTAGTTTATGGAACTTCGATCCGATCCAGTACCTACCTATGTGTAAAGTAAAAATGGTCGGGTCTTAGTTCGCCACCAAGTTGCTTAAGCCCCTTGCGCCCCAACAAGGCGCCCGACCATTGCAACAGGTCTCACCTTTCTTCAACCAATTGACGCCATCATCTGAAAAAGCAGTGTAAACTAAAATCAGCATACTGTAAGTTGCGCGCTGAAACTTTGTACACATTGAGTTAGACATTCATTCATCATACTATGTAATTTTTGACCCTTTGTTCTGAAGATGTAGCTTCGTCTAGAACAGTATAAAGTAAAATTGGTATACTATAGTTTACGTTTTCAAATGATTGCGATAGCATTTCCTCCCTATTTACATCATATCTTTAAAATTTGAGCCTGATACGACCATTGGTTCTTAAGTTATATCTCTTTGAATTTTCTTCTGGGGAAATTTCCCCTGAGAAATTTCGCCCCCCCCACCCCTGCCCGGCTTTCTGTGACGAGACGCGCCCCATCCCTGGGCAGGTTTGGGCCCGCCCTACCCTCTCTATGCTTCAACACAGCCTATGCTACAGCATTGCGCCCTGGCTTTACCTCAGGGCGCTAGCAACCACCCCTCCGCCTATGCTATAACACAAGCTATGTTATAGCGTTGCGGTCTAGGGACCCATGGTTAACTACTGTGCATATTCTTTAGAAAAATGTGACATGTATCGATTGAAAAGTCAGCGGCCTAAAAATTTTGAAATTTCGTTCAAATTCCTTATTTTGGAAATTTTAATTTTGAAGCCAATCGGAGGAGCTTTGAAAAATCGCTTAGAAGGTCAAAAAGACCTTCCTAAGGGGGAAGAGGAGCATAGGTGGGCAGAACCGAAATTCTCGGGGGTGAAAAAATATCTGGGGGTGGAAAAATTTTCAAAGGTCAAAAAATGGTCTTAAAATTGATCGTTTGGCGAAAAAACACCATTTTCGACGTTTCTCATCGAGCACTATCCAATGACAGCAAAAAATCGCTAAAAAAGCAAAAAAAATTTCAAAATTTGAATTCTGACGGGGGTATTTTGATTTCTGGGGGGAGTATTCCACCTTGTGGGGGTGCATACCCCCATACCCCATCCCCACGCCCATGTGTGGAAGGGAGTAGGAAACCAGTCCCGCATACTTTAAATTCGTCTGTCTTAAAACGCAATTTCAGAATTGTCGTAATTTAGAATTTTTTAACAAAAACATAAATTCAATCATCTTAAAATTAATTTTAAAAAACCATCAAAAACGTATCTGAAGTACCGCAAAATAGCTATGTATTTATCAAACTTGCGCTACTGCGCCCAAAATTTTCGGCTTGCGCCAGATGCTTTTTTATAATATTTTGAATTATCCAAATTTTGAAGTGATGAAATGAGTCAAAGTTTTGTAGCGCATCACGCCGATATTAATCCTAAGTTACTATGAATCGACTTTTCGGACACACCCAAATAGAGATAAAAGCAAAAGCAAGAGTTACGAAATTTCTGAGAGTCAAATCCAAATGGAATGTTCAAAAAATCCGTGAAACGACTGAGTTTTTGTATGTGACTAATACAATTGAAGCAAAAAAATTTCTCCCAAAATTTTGTGTAATTTTTCTTCGCTTTCGTCATCTTACAGATCTCATCAATAGACGTCCAAAAATACCATTATTTTTTGCCTGTATTGCCTTATGGTTATCGAGATATCTGTCCTTAAAATTAATGTCACCCAAAGTGAAATGATTAGACCCGGCAGAATCCGAACGCCACTATCAGAATTAAATTTTTAACGTTTATTTGCGATTTCGCCTTATTGAGTCCCCCAGAATCCGGTCGCTGCCCATGTAAGCTGGGGAAGATTCAAGATAAGGCGAGGGAGGGCAACCGCCCCGCCCCAACCAAAGGCCAAAAATACTCGACGAGATAAAGGATGGATATGTGCTGCTTTACAATAATTCTTGGCCATCAACCATCGTAATTTCTCAAATTTTTTGGCGCTTCGTCCCAGACTGTACCCATTTATTACATTTATTCACTTTCTAGTCTTCCTGGTAGACATACTTTTGTAGTTGTCTTCTATGTTTCAGAATAAATTTTAAAAATTATCTGTTCCGCACCCTTAATGATTTAATAGGCTTTGCTTTAAATGCTCAAAAACAGGAAATGACGAAGTAATTCGATTCTCTAAAACACGATTTATTGTATTCGGCAATGATTTTTCCTGGTGTACAATGACTTTCCGGAACTGTTTTTGTTTATGCACAAAGATTTTTGGGAAGGCAAAAAGTGTAACAAGTCCACAATCCCAAAAATGTTCGGAGCTTGGCGCCGAAATAAGCAATTGTCTGTTCCATGTATCTCTAAATGGCAGAATTTGCATTTAGAAAGGAAAAATGTCAAACTTTTCAACGCTTTGCGCCGTTTTGCGACAATTTACTGTATTTTTGTCATCAGAAACCTCGAAATTCGCCACAATTCACTATTTAAGACCGAAAAACCCTGATTTACTACAGATAGCGCTACTATACCATCTAATAGTAACCTAAAATTTCCATGTACAAAATATACAAAGACTTGGGGACTATCTTTGTACATGTACACAGGGACATGATACGAAAAAAACACTGTTCAGAAAGTCTTTTAGTCTGAATTTTCCATTCCCGCGTTTTGCACCAAGTTTTTGGCTAAAGTTCAAAAAATTTATGCACTTTATGCTGAAAATTGCTTTGACTAAAAATAGACAACATACGCGAATAAAGACTACTCTGCACGTGAATAGCCGGTTTTTGGGTACTGAACTTTAAAAGGTTGTGGTGCAACCTCTCAGAGAAAATCCTGATTCGGCCACTAAATATAATGATTCAACCCAAGAGACAGAAAAATAGTGAAAACAAATTTTAGCTGGCAGTCAGGGGCTAATTTAAGGGGCCTCTTATCAGCCAAAAATACTTGGCGAGAGGAAGAATGGATATGCAATTTGCAATGATTTTGGCCACCAGTGATCATAATTTCCAAATTTTCCGGTGCTACGCGCCGGATGATTCCTATTAATGACATTTATTTACTGGGAGCCATTCTGTGTTCATCTTGGTTTCAAAACAATTTTAACAGCAGAAACAGCTATTTTCAGTTAAAAATCTCGATATTTAGCATCAAATGCTATAACAAAAAATCAAGCAGTAAATCATGCTTCTAGTCGTCTATCCGCCTTAATTTTTTATATTTTCTGGCGCATGGCGCCAGATGTTTGTTAAAGTCAAAGAAATTTGATGATTTTTTCACAAAAAATTGTCGAAAATTTCAAAGTTTTCAGAAAAAGTGTTGCGCCAAAAGTGATTTTATGAAAAACGCTATGTCACGCTTTAAGGGCAAATTTTTGGACCTTGGAAAAGTTAGTATACCCCCCCCTTAGGAAAATCATAGATTCGCCACTGCTGGTAGTTTCTGGCATTTCAAATATTACCTATGTATATTTGCGGTAAGAAATAAGGAAAAATCAAAAGATCTTATCTTTTATCCTTTCTGAGAAAATGTAATTTAATTGCCAAGCTTTGTTAGTTTCCTTGAGACTTATTTCATTAATTTTGTAGCTATTAAATAAACGCATGCCGTAGTGGAATATGTAGGTCACCAGATTTAAGATACATAGCTGAAGCTGTTTGGCTGAAATTTGAGATTTATTTCTTATCAAGCTACCTATTTTTTGCAACAACATTTTGATATTGTTCCATTTCTGGCTTAATTTTGGTTTGTTTTCCCATAAAAATTACGCTTTTAGTCCACCTAACAAAGGTCTGTCATCAGATTCCACTAGAGCTGACAATGTTGGGTTGGATACCCATAACTTATTTAATCTTTTTGCAGTTCTGTCTACTGAGAGAAGAGGGAATGAATGAGCAGCAAGCAGATAGCCAAACGAACGATGTGATTCAAGAGCTGATTAATGAGCATTTTTGGTGGCTTGATTGTTCAGAAAATCTGGAAAATAGTGCATGATATTGGACGTGCATGCTTTTGCTTCGTTAAGTATATCCCAATTCCTCACTTAAGTAGCTATACGTTATGAGTGCCTCGATTAAGTGGCTTTCCGGCAAATTTGGAAATGATATTTTAAATCGATTTTGCATTAAAGAGTTTAAAATTTCCTGCTTAAATCATGTAATCAAAAAATTTTGGCCGTACGCTAGCGGATTGGACGCTGCAGCAATTTGTTTGCATGCTACCTTTATATAGTTTAAGCCGCAGAAGCTTGTTCGCTTCTTGTATTAATTTGCTCAGCGATTTGACGACATTTCGCAGTTTTTCACCTAAGTGGAACTTAATTTAGAAAAAACAAAATGCAGAACCTGTGGAGTTTAGACAGTATTGTAATGGGGAATAAAGAAATCGCCAAAGCGCATGACACAGGCATTTGGTCAAATTTTTTAAGCAATTAAAACAAAAACAATTTTATCATCAATCTAATTTGATGGTCTCTATGTTTTATGCCCACATTATCTCAAGTTAGATGTAATTTCGGTTTTCTTGGCCCACCCTATAAACATATGTGTGCATTGTGTTTCCATCATTTTGATTCGATTTGATCCCCTTGCGAATTTTTCATAAAAAGATCACAAGCTTCGCCAGAAATATTTTTGGGATAAGAGGAATAAGAATGTTCACATATGTAGTTGTTTTATTCGAGCAGGCAAATACTACGTGTTTGGAAACGAATGCCGCGATATTCAAAATGGATTACCATAAAATCATTGTGATGACAGTAGTAAGGGTGGCCCCTTCAGCACCCACCTGTGCTTAAGCATAGCACATGCTTAAGCATAGAGACTCCATTTGGACTACACACGCTCTTAGTACACGTGCACTCAATCGCTTCTTCAGCCGCTTGAATCGCCGAATTTTAGGCCATACTAGTTACTACACATCGACGTGAAGCGCCCAACTTTTATTGCACAGTCGGTAATCCAGGACGGGCGAAACCAATTAATTTTAATTTGCATAACTAGCTAGCAGCGTCCCCCATGCAACTGTTCTAATTTTAGTTCAGATCATCGACTCACTGCACGTTGAAGCATTGGCACGCTCTTCTATTTTTGCATCTTTTTCGAACTTCGAGAAATGTAAGTGCGTGCATAAGAAATCATTTTATATGTTATTTATTCTCATCTTATTTATAGCTCATGGGTGCCTAGCCGTTTTATCCTATGTGTGCAATCATTTTATTTCTTGTACATTTATGTAGGTTCTGCAGCTTATCAGACAAACCTTTTATTATTCATTCTCCTCTTATTATAGCTAATGGGTGCTTAGCCGTTTTATCCTATGTGTGCAATCGTTTTATTTCTTGTACATTTATGCGGGTTCTACAGCTTATGACACAAAACTTATGTTATTCATTCTCATCTTATTTATAGCTTATGTAGGGTGAGTGAGTAGGGTATACGGTTGAAAAGTAATTTATTAATTTCTACTCTTTTCCAAAAAAAATTTTAAAAAATAAATAAATAAAAATAAGCATCGAGCCTGATCGCACGTAATTGAGTTATAGAGCACTCACAATACATCATACTATAGGTCTTCAATTAAGAGCGTATTACTCCATTTTGTGCATTTTTATGCCCCACACAGGGAACTATTCCACCAATCGAGCAATCGGCAGTGCAAAAATACATTCATTCACAATCTATGCAACGACCTGGAAGTAAATTATGTTGCTCGCAGGCTAGTTATTCCTGCTCAAAAAACGAAAGTATAGGTATGAAGCGCCCAACTTTTTAATGCACAGTCGGTTATCCAGGACGGGCGGAACCAATTAAGTTTAATTTGCATAAGTAGCTAGCAGCCTCTCCCCATGCTACTGTTCTAATTTTAGTTCATTTCATCAACCCACTGCACGTTGAAGCATTGGCACGCTGTACTATTTTTGCATGTTTTTCGAACTTCGAGACATGTAAGTGTATGTATAATAAATCATCATCAAAAGGAAAGCGCTGAATTTGGACGTCAAGCTATACAACGATAATACAACACCTTAATTTATCAAAATCAGAAAAAACAAGCCAAATAAAAGTTTACAGAGAATTAGCCAGGCAGCACAACATATAACACGTCCTCAATACAAATTCCTACACCACAACGGTTTAATACGACGCATAAAACATCATAAAACAAGTTAAACGCTTAAACATAGAAACTCTGCCCTTGCAGGCGCGAAGCACCATATATCGGGTAAAAATTCTTTAAGAGTAGTGTATGGATTATATTCTGAGCATTTTTATCCGATTTGGATAGTCTGGCAGAGCGCTGCTAGACTCTTCAACAGATGTGACAACTTCATTATTGTCTTCTCGTTTCATCTGCTCATCCTCGAATAGATCGGCATTTTTGCGAATCAATTTTTTGAACATGTATTTTCAACTGGCCCAAGCTGTCTCATCAGCTTCCTTTTTTCCAAATTTAAATGTATACCGGTGAAAATTATTAGCGTTTTTTAGTTCTTCTCTTAATTCGCTTTCATTAAGAGCATCTAGAAGTGATTCATAAAGATCACAGAGAATATGGATTTATCAACAAAACTGCTGTAAAATGTTTGGTTTGGAGGTCTTGTATACTGTTCGGAAAATCTTCAAAATCTGAAAGCACGACTTTTACTAAAAAGCGCCAAAATGGGTTAGTCCAACCAGTTTCAATTACAGTCTCATTTGAGCTGCTATAAGACACATCTGAAGAATCCCCATTGTTACTGCCTTCACTACTATCATCATCCGTCATTTGTTCAGACTCTGATGTGTCATTTCTCATATCTGATATCCCATGCATGAGGTATTTGTGCCTTTTCAAAGTAAAATTATTAAGTAATTGCTTACCGCAGATTTCGCAGATTTTATTCATTTTGTCCACTGTTCAAGATGTGTGCATTCCGTAAATAAACTTTTATTGCACAAGTGATTCGCGTTTACATCATATACTTGACGTAGAAGTTCACATTCTTCACAATATTGGTCATTACCATTCACTTCATTCAATTCTAAGCCTAGCGTGCGTATTCTTCATTTGCAGAACGTTAAGCTTGGTTCTTGAAGCGAAGAGTGCTCCGATTTTTGACAATATCTCCGAGAGTATTTAGCTGATGCAATTACAAATAGGTGATTTTTATGAAACGCGCATAAGGTATACCCAATCGAGATTTTCAGAGGAATGTGGCGATGTGATGGTTTTTGCGTAGAATGTGAGGTGAATTCTCACATTCAGCACAAAAACCCTCACATCGTCACATTCCTCTGAAAATGTATACCAGGAGGTTCATACTTTCTCGCCCTTGGCGACTGATAAGTTTAAAGCAAACGCGCACAATTTTCAGAGGAATGTGACGATGTGAATGGTTTTTGTGCAGAATGTGAGAATTTTGTGCACCTTACATTTTGCAGAAAAATTTCACATTTCAAATTGTGCACCTCACATTCTGCACAAAAACCACCACATCGTCACATTCCTCTGAAAATGTGTACCAGAACGTTTATACCTTCTCGCCCTTGGCGACTGATAAGTTAAAAGCAAACGCGCCCCATTTTTAGAGAAATGTGACGATGTGAGGGTTTTTGTGCAGAATGTGCGAATTTTGTGCACTTCACATTCTGCACAAAAACCATCACATCGCCACATTCCTCTGAAAATCTTGATTAGGCATACCTTATGCGCGTTTCATGAAAATCACATATTTGTAATTGCATCAGCTAAATACTCTTGGAGATATTGTCAAAAATTGGAGCACTCTTCACTTCAGAACCAAGCTTAATGTTCTGCATCTGAGGAAAACGCATGCTAGGCTTAGAATTGAATGAAGTGATGGTAGTGACCAATATTGTGAAGAATGTGAGCTTCTACGTCAAGAACGTGATGTAAACACGAACCACATGTGCAATAAAGTTTATTCGCGGAATGCCACATCTTGAATAGTTGACAAAATGAATAAAATGTGCAAAATCTGCGGTAAGCAATTACTTAATGATTATACTTCAAAAAGACACAAATACCTCATGCATGGGATATCAGATGTGAGGAATGATACATCAGAGTCTGAACAAATGACGGATGATGATAGTAGTGAAGGCAGTAACAATGGGGATTCTTCAGATGTGTCTGAAAGCAGCTCAAATGAGACTGTAATCGAAACTGGTTGGACTAACCCGTTTTGGCGCTTTTTAGTAAAAGTTGTGCTTTCTGATTTTGAAGATTTTCCGAACAGTATACAAGACCTCCAAACCGAACCATTTTACAGCAGTTTTGTTGATGAATTCCGTATTTTCTTTATGACCTCTATGACTCACTCCTAGATGCACTAAATGAAAGCGAATTAAGGAAAGAACTAGAAAACGCTAATAATTTTTACCGGTATACATTTAAATTTGGAAAAAAGGAAGCTAATGAGACAGCTTGGGCCAGTCGAGAATACATGTTCAAAAAATTGATTCGCAAAAATGCCGATCTATTTGAGGATGAGCACATGAAACGAGAAGACAATAATGAAGTTGTCACATCTGTTGAAGAGTCTAGCAGCGCTCTGCTAGACTATCCAAATCGGATAAAAATGCTCAGAATATAATCAGTACACTACTCTAAAAAATTTTTACCCGAAATTTGGTGCTTCGTGCCTACAGGGGCAGAGTTTCTATGTTTAAGCTTTCAACCAATTTTATGATGTCTTATGCGTCTTACTAATGCATTGTGGTGTAGAAATTTGTGTTGAGCACGTGCTATAAGTTGTGCTGCCTGGCTAATTCTCTGTAAATTTTTATTTGGTTTGTTTTTTCTGATTTTGATTTATTAAGGTGTTGTATTATTGTTGTAAGCCTGACGTCCAAATTTAGCGCTTCGCTTTTGATGATGATTTATTATACACGCACTTACTTGTCTCGAAGTTCGAAAAACATGCAAAAATAGAACAGCGTTCCAATGCTTCAACGTACAGTGAGTTGACGATATGAATTAAAATCAGAATAGTAGCATGGGGAGAGGCTACTAGCTACTTATGCAAATTGAAATTAATTAGTTCCGCCTGTCCTGGATAACGACTGTGCATTAAAAGTTGGGCGCTTCACGCCAATACTTTTGTGCTTTATTGTTTTTTAGCAAAAATGACTAGCTTGCGAGCAACATATTTACTTCCAGGTCGTTGTATAGATTGTGAATGAATATATTTTTGCACTGCCAATTACTCGATTGGTGAAATACTTCCCAGTGTGGGGCATAAAAATGCACAAAATGTAGTAATATGCTCTTAATTGTAGACCTATAGGATGATGTATTGTGAGTGCTCTATAACTCAATTACGTGCGTACAGGATTGATGTTTATTTTTATTCATTTATTTTCTTTTTATTTTTTTATTTTTTTATTTTTTTGGAAAAAGAGTAAAAATTAATAAATTACTTTTCAACCGTATACCCTACTCGCTTACCCTACATAAGCTATAAATAAGATGAGAATGAATAACACAAGTTTTGTGTCATAAGCTGCAGAACCTACATTAATGTATAAGAAATAAAATGATTGCACACATGCGATAAAACGGCTAAGCACCAATTAGCTATAAAAAGGATGAGAATGAATAACACAAGTTTTGTCCAATAAGCTGCAGAACCTACATAAATGTACAAGAAATAAAATAATTGCACACATAGGATAAAACGGCTAGGCACCCATGAGCTATAAATAAGATGAAAATAAATAACATATAAAATGGTTTATTGTGCACGCACTTACATGTCTAGAACTTCGAAAAACATGCAAAAATAGAGCAGCGTACCAATGCTTTAATGTGCAGTGAGTTGATGATCTGAACTAAGATTAGAGCGGTAGCTTGGGGGACGCTTGCTAGCTAGTCATGCAAATTAAAATTAGTTGGTTCCGCCTGCGTCCGCGGATAAGCGTCTGTGCATTAAAAAAGTTGGGCGCTTCACGCCTATGTGTGGTAGTAGTATAGCCAAAAATTCTGCGATTTAAGCGGCTGAGAGGCTTACGGTTGAGTGCACGTGTCACTAAAAAAAGAGCGTGTGAAGTCCTACGACTTCGACTCCTTCAGTCCTAATATTGCTGACCGCTTTCCTTCGGGAGTCTCAGCAGCTACACCCTATGTTCTACCTCTGAGTACCTACCTAATCCCGGAATGCCCGCGAGGTCAGTTGACCTATCTCAACCCCAATCTCAACTTGATTATTTAACTTGTTTTGATGGTTAGGCTGTCTTGAATGGTTTTTGGTTCCTAAATAGTGTAGTACTCTATAATTTGAATTCAACAACAGCGAGCTCTCAACTGGGCAGTCATCATAAAGATTAAATATAATTTTAGCTATTTTTGGGTTGAGAGAAAGATTAGAGACTTTCCGAAAATAAAGTAAAGATAAGACCATACCTTATTTACCTTTCCGATTCGGTCGAGATAAAATATAAAATTGATCGTCGTGGCCGCCTAACCTACCCTCGATAGATGTTATCACCAGGAGGTTATTTTCTTTAATTTTACTAACGCTAATAAACAAAGCACGGCTACAAGCCGGCACAAACAAATAAACTCAGACTGCCTCTTCCCTACAAGGATAGCTACAGTAAAACGATGTCTAATAGACATCAAAAACAATTCAACAACGATTGGAATTACTTTTAACTAAGTCACAAGATTAAGATAATTACAGTGACAATTCAAATAGGTAAATTACTGATGTTAAAATATACATGACTCTGTTTTACCAGACAAGAACCTAATAGGATTTTGAATTGAAAACATGGGGTAAATTGAGAACTGGAGGCATAACCTCGAGCTAGACCATCACTAGTGTGGCTACTCGATTAGTTATGAAAATCCAATATTGTAGTCAGCTGACTTCTGCGATATTAATAATAAACATTTGAAGAAAGTTTGTACTGTGTAGCTGTTGTAGTTACACTCTCCCACGTTTCAGAACGAATTCGAGACGGAGTGTCGAATTTTTCAATAATGACAGTGGAAGTAAACGGGTAAGCACAATACGATTGAATTTTTTCCCCGTCTTTCGCGCCAAATAACGATACAAATTGACAAGCAAACAAATATACGGATTGTTTGACTTCGGAGCGCAGAGCGCTAATAATATTCTTGCGGCCAGGTTTCTTCATCAAACGGAAAAATGAGAGCTGATCTAAAGTCGTAATTTTGCCTCCGGTGTAGCGTTGGCAAAAGTCCGGGAAACTAAAACACTTCCGGACTATAGTCCGGACTGCAAACCCAATTTTAAAGACTATCGGACTATGGTCCGGACTGTGATCCTTTAAAAAAGACTAGTCCGGACCACAGTCCTTTAATACTATGTTACTTTGTTGCTTTTATTTACCATCAAATTTTATCCAGTTTGCCACAAACTTGTGTATTTATTCAGTTAACAAACAACAATCATATAGGTATCAATTGTATCAATGAAAAATAAATCGGAATTATATTTTTAAAAAATTTCTTTTTCCATTCGATTATCACTTCAATTGTGACGGTTTTTCTCCAAAATCAAACTCATCCGGCTGAAAACGCGTCCGTCTTAACAGCCCCACCAATAATCCCAACAGCCCCACCAGTCCCAATAGCCCCACCAATTCCCAGCAGTTCCATCGTCGAACTGTCCTAAGCACACATAAGCGTGGGGGAAGGAATATTTAGAGTTTAACTTCCCAACCCGAAATTCTGGAAAACTTCCAGATTATATTGGACTCCCGGAATTCTATTTTTAGCACATTTCTCGGTCACTTTAACCTACCAGACCCACAGAATTTGTTCGCTGCCAATGTTGGTTCCAACTGCCCCACTGTTATAATCATATATGCACAGCACGACCGGTCTGGAAAAGGAGCGTTGAGCCAAAAATTGACCTCAAAACTGGTATGAATGTTAAAATAGCGTAAAAACTACTCTAATCCACATTTTGTGGTTATTTCAAAGCAGATTAGCGTAAAAGTTTTGATTTTCATTCAATTTTAACACTTATCTTTCCTTTTTTCACTAGAACATTTTTCATTTTTTCTGGTATTGTAGAGTAGATCATAATGAGCAGGGATCCATTCTTGCGAGATGATTCGAATGAGGCAAAATCCTATATTGCGCACAAATGCTGAAGCTTCAATTCTGACAGGTCTACCAGTTTCTCAGGAAGACTTATTCTGAAAATGTAAACCTGCACACTCGTTTATGGTCTCGATGAAATATACGAATTCGGAAAATAGTCAAAAAAATATCCTCCATAAAAAATTAATATTGCCCAATTTTATTATATCGTATAATTGTGATTGCAGTAATAGTGAGACTGCTGGGATTACTGGTGGTGCTGTTGAAACGGTGGGGCTGTTGGGACTGGTGGGTCTGTTAAGATTGGTGGGGCTGTTGTGATTAATGGTGGGGCTGTTGGAACGGTGGGGCTGTTGGGACTGGCAGGGCTGTTGGGATTTTTGGTGCGGCTGTTGAAACGGCGGGGCTGTTGAGACTGGTGGGGCTCTTGAGACATTACCCATGCACGCGCAGGTTAAAGAGGGGTCTGCTGGGGGTTTTAAGCCCCCAGATCCGTGCTGACCCCCCATAATGGCAAAAAAGTGCCACTGACCCCCCATAAATTTTTTTATTTCAGAAAATTTTTTTGAAGCTCTGCAAAAAAGTAATTTAAGTGATAAAAATGTATTGGAGGTTGTTTTTTCACGTAAATTATCATCAGAATTGACCTTTGAGAGACCTTTTTGCATAAAAGAGGGGAAATTTTGAATTTTTTTGAAGAATTTTTGTTGAAAAAGTTGTTTCAATGGATGCGCGACATCGAGAAACGTCGTGCCCATGGACCATTTTTATCGCTTTTTTATGTTTGAAAAAAAATTTGACCTTGACCCCCAGAATTTCTAAGCTGTACATGTATAGTTTTAGTAGGTGCATCTGTCATTTTTCATGAATTTTAGCAGCATTTTTCTTGAATTAAAATGAAGCAGGTTTTTTCATAGTATTGCATTTTGTGTTGTTAGGTAATGTATCGTTTGTATTATTTGACAGTGATATCACTCTGAAATAATATACCCTTTCATTCTTGCAAGCGATCGAAAGAAGCATTTGTTTCTCCTGTTTAACCACAATGATGCCATATTCCAGACATCACACGTTTCTGTGAATATTGAATGCCGTTTTGTTTACAAAGTTGTAAATCAGAGCTGTTGTGATAATTTTTACATTTTTCATGCCACAATTTCATGCCCATTGGTAAAAGTCTAAACTTTTGACTTTTTTCTTTTTAGACAAATTTTACTGATATCATTTTTATGTAAAAAGCTCTAAACTGCAAATTTTCCTCAGCTCTCCCTCAGACCTCTCTGGGGGCTTTATATTATTCCTGCCATCAAAGATCCATGTGGGCTTGGGCGATTTACGCCCTCCTTTTTAGCAATACAAATTGCTGCACAAAAAATATTTTTATCAAATTTTGATCTGGCAAAACGATCTGAATCTGGATTTGGTTATTTTCTGATCTGGTTATCTGATCTAGATCTGGATCTGCCAGAAAATTTGAACCCGATCTTTATCTGGATCTGGATCTGGGTAAAAATCTGCATCTTTTACATCACTACCGCCACTTTAACAAGTGAGGCATAATGGGAGAAAATCGCCTGAAAAAATTAACTTTTTCTTTCCTTCCAGTATTTGAAAATCTCATCATCAGAAATCTCTATATCAGTCGTTCAAGGTCGGTGGGTCGGTGGGCGACCCGTAAGTGGAAATGTGCATCCCTTACAAATACCTTTGTTTTCATCTTTTATTATGTATATACAAAATAATCATGACTTTAGCCGAATTTTTAGTTCGATATTTTCCAAGCTCTACTGTAAAAAGCGCTACACAGCAAAAAGCACGTGAATAAGTTAAGAGAAAAATAAATCTACAGTAAAAACACTAAATAATATTTTGTGAATTAAAGATCAACTTGAGGATCATAGTCCGTAGTCCGGACCGTGATCCTAAGAAAAAGACTACGATCCGGTAGTGCACTACGGTTTCAAAAAGGACCAGTCCTTACAGTCCGAGGATCATAAGGATCAGTCCTGGACCATGATCCGGCAGTCCTTAGTCCGGACTTTTACCAACGCTACTCCGGTGTTAATAATTCTTGCTCAAGCGGGTTCTGTGACATGCAGAGCGGATACCTTCAGCTTAGGCATGTCATAAACACGAACATTGTTCATAATTGTTACAACAACGATGCAAGTTTTGGCGTCTCGGGTTTCTCCCATCCTCCCCTTCAGTCCCCGAGGGGTAGAAAATTAAAAGTTGAAAAATTTTTAGGTGGGATAAATCCCCTTGTCCGTAAAGGTGTTACGATACCTTAACAACAGTACCGCTTCAATACTGAGCAACAATGATTTTAAAACACGAGATTATAAGTCGCAAAAATCAGATCATAAGTCAAGAAAAATTGAGAGCACTGACAATAAAGATTAAGATGAGGTAAAATCAAAATGAGGAATGTTATACACGAGCAAAAATTCGAAGCATACCTGTAATTATGAGCAAAATAGCACCAGAATCATGAAAAAATTACAATGATAATACAATGCAAAAAATAACAGTCAAGAGAAATAACAACGCGAAAAAAGACTGGGAAAAGCAACATCCATTGACAACAACTGCTGGCCAATGGGGCAACAATTGCAGAGTTTTTAGCTTCTAGCTTAACAGTCTAATAGCGATCCAACAAACCGGGCTTTGAGGAATAAAAACGGGAATGGTGCTCCGGCCGGTAACGACATGAGGCATTGGAGTCACAATCGGATTCCGGGTCGCGGCGATGCATGGCTGAGCGCTCTCAAGACGGCCAAAAAGCTCTCAGTTGCAATCAACAATGGAGGTCGCTATGCGGGTTGACGGGATATCATTGTCATCTGAATCATTGGGACAATGTGGCAACAGTTGCAGCGGCAACTCGTACTGGTTGGTGGAAAAGCCATATGAGCAATGCGGCAGTGACAAAGACGGTCACGGTGCGGAACGCGGCTGCTCCAGTAACGGAGGGCATGAACACGTATGTTCTATGAACGTGTTGCAATTTGGGTGCATTGTCGGATAAAAGGCTCGCAAGTCGCAATTGCTGCTGGTGCGGGCGAGAAATATGGCAAGTTGTAGAATAAAACTGTGATTTCCTCGATGGACGCGGTGCTAGCCGCCCTTCATCAAATTGGCATTCACCTAATTGTCAAAAAAATTGCAAATTTGTTTTACGAAGACGTTTCATACCCTCTATCTCCAAATTTTGAAGGCAATGCATGGCACGCAACGTTTTGGCCTTGAAGAATTTGTTAATTTTTTGGTCATGTTCTTCCGTAGTATCACGACAAACCAATGACAAAACGGTCAACAATACGGGGCAACGCTTAAAGGTCGTTCAAACAGGCAACTCAGGGGTAGCTCCCTTGATCCTGCTGCTCGACAATCATACGAGCTTTACAAATTTCGATTAAGGTATCAATTTCCAAATCAAGAACATGCCTGCCTATTTTCGCTGTAGATCCTCATGGATCCTGCAAAGAGGCGTGATGTTTGTGGGTCAAAACAACGGTTTTGGCCTGCAATTTCAGCCAGTCCGTTCAAATTTTAGCTAAATTGTCCTGCAATTTATTATGCTAATAATATGACAATTTTTGGCGTTGACAAAAACGTTCAAGATGGAGAGGCACAACTAATTGCAGATTGGCGGCCATTCAAATAGCTTTTATCCGGTGATGCAATTCTTCCGGCTCCACAATATTTTTGTATAATTTGGGAAATTCTGGAAAGGCTTCAACCAGGAATTTGGTGTACAACGGTCCATAGGCGGGTCATTATACAAAGCTGCAAAATAATGAAATCGGTGATCCAAAAATTCGAGTAATACTTTCGCGCGCATAACATCCGGCGATAAAAATATCGGCAGACAATGGAAAGTCCTGTCGTAATTCATTTGAAATTTGCAAAAATTTTCGAAAATGTCAAACATTCAACTGACTTCTAAATGTTTATGACTGGTTCATATCTAAAGAAAGTGCCCTTAAAATGAAAATTGGCGCCATATGGTCTGGCGTGGGGTGAAGGCGATGCAGCAAGGCCTAATTAGGAATATTGTGGGCTGGATTAAGCAACATTTTGCGCGGCGTTTTGAGCGTCGGATGGTACGTGACAAATTTCAACAAAACTTTGTATAATATAAGTCCGGTCGAAATGAAAAGACGATTTTGGGCAACATATGGGTCCAAATAATATAAACGTTTGAATATGCTTGGTTGCGTAATAAATTGCAGCTGGCGGTCATTGATCAGCCTCTATTGCAACAGGCGCAACAGCTGACATAATGAGCAGGCGTTGCGCTAGCGGCTGGATTGGGTGAATAATGCAAATGACAGGCATACAGTTTGTTATAATATCATTGAACAACGTCCAACATCTCATTATAGAACACATTTCCGCGTTTGGGGCCGAGCCAAGTGCGAAAATTATGCACGTTATCAATGGATATAAAGTTTGGTACATTGCGGCCATAGGTGGGCAGCACCGAAATTCTGGGGGTAGTAAAAAAAATTTCAAGAGTCAAAAAAAGGTCTTAAAAGTGGTCGTATGGCGCAAAAAACACCATTTTTCGACGTTTCTCATCGAGCACTATCCAATGGCATGAATAAATTGCTAAAAAAGCGAAAAAAAATTTCAAACTTCGAATTCTGGGGGGTATGTAGATTTCTGTGGAGGGTATTTCAACTTCTGGGTGGAAGAGTGCATACCCCCCAAACCCCCCACGCCCATGTGTGGTCGCGGCCCAATGATTTGGCTAACTGGAAGAAATACATAGCAAAACAGGCTGCGTTTTGCTGTTAAGCCGTTAATGGACGCTGTTAAATTTTTGACCACAGCAGCAATGGACTGTGGCGCTTTGGCTAAATTAGGCACTACATGTGGAGTGCGCAATGCATCTAAAACTGCATCTGCATCCAACGTATGCAATGATCCGACCTTGGATGGCAGAGTAGAATACAAGGCGCTAGTATTCAAAGCGGCAGCAGGCGGTAACATTGCTGCTGGCAACGGTGGCGGAATAATATTGGTAGACGTAACATCCATCATATGCGCAGGAATCGGACAATATCGTCGGAAATAATTGGCAACAATTGCGAAAGAATCGGCGGAGGCATGAATAGCAGCGTTGACGTAACTATTGGCAAAATAAATTGCGCAAGATTGGATGGCAGATGCGTTGCAGAAGAAACGATCTAGGTTTCTGAAGTCAAAGTTATGGCCACACGCGGCAAATGGCTAGTCGCGACCTGAAACTTTGGCGAATGAAGAACCGGTCCTTCCAACGCGTATGAAAAGAAAGCTGGCATTGACATAGTGACAACAACAGTAGCTGCAGCGATGGCCGTCAAAACAATAGCTGATTGCAACGGAATAGACCACAAAAACGTCAGATAAACATCCTCAATCATAACTTCTTCCTCGTCTGATGAGATTACTTTGTAGTCGATGCTCAATTAACCGCTTTTCTTCTTTTTGGCGGCGGAGGCGGCGGCAAATGCGGTGGCACTTGCAACAACGGGACAATTGCCTGCTGATTCACCGGTGCCTGCTTGAGGGTTAATTCAATCTGTTTTAAGGATAAGGGAATTGGCTCGCGGTTGGCGTAATTTTGTTATTGCTTGTATAGGCCTCCATAAGAATGTAGACATAGATCATAATTAAGGCATCAAGCGCTAATGACCGTGTACAAAGCCGCCATCCTTTTTTTAGATAAAACAAACATTTTTTTCCAATTTTGCTTTTGTTCATCAGAAAGTTTATTTGATACGACGAACGACGAATTCGTATTTTTGTTACTATGTGGTTTTCACTTCAAAACGAAACAACGAACGACAAACAAACTTTCGTTTTTTGTTTAGTTTTTCAAAAAGTAAAACGACAAACGAGAAACGAAGTATGTATGTATGTGCGTGCCCTCAACTGCCAAAGCTCCCCGCAACCCGAACGAGAAACGAACTGTCAACATTTATCCATTTTCAAAGCGGTCGCGCGCCTTCAAAACGAGAATTGTGAGTTCGTTTTTGGAAAATGGTCGCGCGCATTGAAAAACGAGAAACTAGTGCACGCTATTGACCACGCCCACTCATAGTAGTACCACCTGCTCTGTGCTAAACAGTGTACCTAGACTTGATACACACACATTCTTAACGAGCGTACATAAGCCTGTCACCAGTGACGGATGTGGGATTTATTGATTGGGGGCTGGAACCCAAAATTTGCCTAAAATTGTCAAAAATTGGGACTAAAAATTCGTATATTATGCTCAAAGTACCAGTTTTTGTTATTTTTTGAAAGGCTTAATTATTTCCGACGCAAAAAAGCACAATTTTCTAATGAAACATCGGCAATTCTGGGAAAAACGCAGCTATTTTGCGGGATCTGTAGCCATTCTGGGGGGTGGGGGTCAAATCCCCAACCCCTTTTAGGAACACTTATGCGTGCCTCTGATATTATGTATTACGTGTGGCGAATCTGGGATTTTTGTGGGGATGGCACCATACGTGGGCAGCAAGAAAATTCTGGGGGTGCAAGATTTTTTTGAAGGTCGACAAATGGCCTTAAAAATGGTGGTATGGCGATAAAAACACCATTTTTCGACGTTTCTCATCAAGCACTATCCATTGGCATCAAAAAATTGCGAAAAAAACGAAAAAATTTTCAAAAATTGAATTCTGTGGGGGTATTTTGATTTCTGGGGGGGTATTTTGGTTTCTGGGGGGTGCATACCCCCTCCAAACCCCCCTCCACGCCCAGGTGTGGATGGCACCATATGTGAGCAGCAAGAAAATTCTAGAGGGTCAGGTCGGATAAACTTGCAAAAATGTTACTACAAATAGAATTCTGGGGGTCCATAGTAATCTGGGGGGTTTATCTTCTGAGTTGAGGGTACAAACCTATCTTAGGTGAGGATGGAACCCAATTTTTTCTGAAACAGTCAAAAATTAGTGCAAAAATCAGCTATTCACAGTGCAGAATATCGTTTTTAGCCGTTTTGTTTTGTCTGCTTCTGTTCAAAATGATTTCTAATGCAAGAATTTTTCGAAAAATTTTACAATTTTAAGCAATTTTATGCAAAAAAAATGAATAACTTACTTTCACTTAAACTAAAACTGGCTGAATATAGACAGGAAGACATATCGAGACTTTATTTACTTTATTATTCCCCATCTTTCTGCATTCAGAGCGAATTCATTCAATCGTAAAGTTTAAAATTACTTTTTACTTTTTAAATTACCTACGTAGGTACCTACATACATAGCGCGGAGAGTCTGGGGGTCGGAGCAGACATCCACGCGGGCAAGGAGGGGGGTTTATCTGGACCCCTAAAATCGAAAGATGGGGAGACCGGCTGTCCCCTCCCCCTAGATCAGCCATGCTGTAAATCTATGGTCCGGCTGGACCCTAAGACATAATTATATTTTTGGCGCTCTATTTTTGGGGCCCTCAGGAATTTGGCTGTTACCTGCCTGGATATCTGTAAGCGTTATAACTTTTTTTAATGCTGTTTTTTATTCTTAATCATTATCGGATTCCGGGCATCTTTTCTATATGTACATAATGTGCAAACAGTGCATGAAACTAGATTTACATAAATTGTTTCAACATTTGTACGTAATACGATCAACCGTTTTTGCTGCTTATGGGGAAATGTTATTAACGTAGGTATAAGCTACAAGCCTAAATCCTAAATTTTAATTATATTACTCGTGCGCGTACCTAACTTTCATTCGCTCGCATATCCTCATTTGTTTCATATTGTTAATATGCTACGTAATCACTTACTTTGTTATCCATTCAGTAAAGATAGGTACCTAACAAAATTATGTTCATTGACAGGAACTCGTAACTTTGTCATTTAAATGATACTTTAACGGCTGCTGATGCAAAGCATAGGAAACTTCAACAATTAATTACACAGGACAGCAAATTTCCATTTTTTAGCTCTTAAAAATTTAGAAGGGATTCTAGATCAGTTTTTCATGCTCATTACATATCTATTTTCAGATTATTCCCATCATGTCTGTCAGGAATTTGACTTATAAGCGCAAACATTTTATGCAAATTATATGCAAAGCAAACAAGGATACAATTCGGAAAATCAGGGAAAATTTTTCTGTAGACTTTATGGTTAAATAAAGAACAAATCTTTTCACTTATTTTTTATGTTATTGATCGTAATTGGACAATGTTTCATATTTTGAAATGCGGTATGATTGTTATTTAACTTCTTAATGTAATTGGATGTGTCCAGATCTCGAGCTAAGGAAATTCATTCTTTGTGCACTTCACAGTAGTCAGTCTCAGTTCATATTGTGATAGGATTTTACTTATGTATTTGTTTATCTTAAATAGCAAAGAAGAGCAGGTGGCGACTTTCTACTCTGTAACACATGCATTAAAAGCTGTGTGTTAAATTAAACTGATTTCACCAAAGTCTGGCGCATACAGTTCAGAATAGTAGACAGTTTGATGCTTTGCAATAAATAAAGTTATAAATTTAAAAGACCACAGTGGAAAGTTAATGCGTTGGTCTTTAAAGCTCCAAGAATTTGATTTTGAAATTTCCTTCACGCCTGGGAAAGGAAACGGAGCTTCTGACTGGCTTTCTTGAAATCAAAACGTCGTACCAGTCGTTTTAAAGGGTCCAAAAATGAATTTCAAGGCGATGCGGGAAAAGATGAATTCATTTGTAATATTAAAGAACAACTGAAATCGTATGCTGCCCGGTAGAGATTAAAAATAAATTCGATGTTGTGCGAGTATATAAGTAACTAGCAAAGAAAAATGCTCCGATGGAACAAAAAAGATGAATATACTTGGAATTGTGGATTATTATGGATGTAAAAGGAGGGGACTAGGAAAAATCTACCTAAAGTCGGAAAATCTGCTAAAAATCACACTTTCTCTAAGCAACGCAAAAAATCGATGTATATTCTGCGGCCAACAGATTAAAATAAATATTCAACCATAACAATGATTGAAACAGCAGCACGTTAGCTATGCAGTAGCTATGGGAAATGATATTAAGTAAACTAACAGTCTTCCAAGCCAATTGAATGAAATAGCAAACATCGAAGACAATTGAAGACATGGTTGGTTAAAAACAGTAGGAAACACGTAAGTTGACTTGAAACAGACTTAATGTAGATACACTAGCATGCCCGAAACGATTGTGTGCACTAATCAATCGGCTCCTGCTTTGCTTGCTATAATGCTCATAAAACAAAACAACTTTAAATACAATACCTCTTAGTTTTCTATCAATCAGGTGCCAGCAATTTAAAAAAGTAACCTTGATAGATTTCGTTTATACACTCTTATCTGAAACTTCGAACATTATTTAAAAAGACACTTTTTAGAGGCCGCAGAATATACATCGATTTTTTGCGTTGCTTAGAGAAAGTGTGATTTTAGCAGATTTTCCGACTTTAGGTAGATTTTTCCTAGTCCCCTCCTTTTACATCCATAATAATCCACAATTCCAAGTATATTCATCTTTTTTGTTCCATCGGAGCATTTTTCTTTGCTAGTACACTACTTTTAATTAGCGTGATTTCAGTACATCAGTCAGTAAACACAATCAGTAACATGCCACAATAATGACAACAGTCCAAGAACGCGGAAAACAATATTGTTCTTAACATCAGCATTATCCTTTTTAAACAAGACAACCTTATTGACACCATCCATTTTCAAATTAAAACTGCATTAAGTTATTTCTTCTTAATGTGCAGTTCACTTATAATCAAGCACAAAAATTTAACCAACGAATTCACATTGCAAATCCTCACTCAATCAATACACAAGCACAATGTGTTGTGACTTTTGAAATTGAAAACACCCAATTTTCAATTTTCAAATTGAAAATTGGATCAATTTTCAAATTGAAAATTGGGTCAATTTTCAAATTGAAAATTGGGTGTTTGAATTTGCGATGAAGAAAATAATCAAAAGATAGTCACTTGGTTTATTTAAGCCGAGTAATAAAATAACGACCGTCCACCAATTCCAAACTAAACGCAACTAATCTGATCACTATGAAAAAGTTTTGAAAAATGAGCTTGCTAAGCGAGAGTTGTAAACCAAGAGAAACTTAAAGTTAAAAACCTACCATTAAATTATGAGAGAATCATAAAAGATTTTAAACTTCAAGAAAATGGAAAAGGCGGGATGTTGGTAAATTAGAAGGCAAAGATTTTCGGCAAAATTCAAAAACTTCACGCAAATATCAAATGTAAGGAACACTAACGCTTTGATTTGGTAGTAAAATAAATTTGTAGTATAGACTAAATATTAACAACAAATGAATAGTGCAAACTTTACACAACTACTAGGTGTAGAGAATACTAACAGTTTACGGCTTATTAATGTACATGATTACAATAAAGCTGTATATCTTTGTCGACTTCTGTGCACAGTAGTGTGATTGCTGGTTCATTTTAAACCACTTTTGCAGGCAATTTACATCAATTAAACGATAGCTCTCCATGTGCAAGATTTTGTGAAACATATTATAAACACGGCTAAGAAAGATTTAACTTTAATGCAACCCATTTAAGACAAAATTACATCTCTTCAATGATCTAAGGACACTTGAACATAATTTTTAAATCACTTTAGATTACTTTTGAGGGTAAACAAACTCACTTAATTGATGTCTCACATATGAATCCTTGAAAATTTCTTGACTTCAGTTACAAAGTCTCTGCAAGTCTATCGAATTAGGGTTAACACGTAACGTAAACTTTACACAAACACATAGCGTAAAGAATATTTTAGTCGGATTCGTAATTTTGATATTGCTCCGATATTTCTTTCAACATTTATGGAAAAATGAGTCTCCATAATGTTTTAAAGACAATAAAACATTAGGTTTAAACCACTTTGCAATACTGCTGAGTGTAAGCAAGCGCGCAAAATTGACGTATATATTTCATTCCCTGTAAATTTTTATATCTCAGGAAAAATTTCGATTTTTGCAATGCTCTAGAACAAAGGCTAACATGCAGTGTAAAAAATTACTCGGATATTATGATCAACATTCATGAAAAAATTATGTCTCTACAATGGTCTGAGGACATATAAACAATGAATGTAAAGTACTTTACATCACTGTTGGATGTAAACAAACGCGCCTACGTGACGTCTCACATTTGATCCTTTGAAAACTTCTTGGCTCCAAGAAAAAATTAGGTTTCAGGAATGCTCAAAAACGAAGATAAATATATATGTAGTGTAAACTTCATGTAAACACCTAGTGTAAAGAAGATTTTAGTCAGATTCGTAATTTTGATATTGTTCCGATATTACGATTAATATTTATGAAAAAATTAAGTCTACATAATGTTCTATGGGCAAACTAACAATTGGTGTAAACTACTTTACAACACCGTAGAGTGTAAACATATGCGCCAGACTGGCATATCAAATTTGATTCCTGGTCCATTTCTAGACTTGATAAACGTGTCCCTGACTCGTAACCGGAGAAGCAGGCAGAAAAAACAAGACAGAAACGCATTTAAAACTCCAAATTTTTGACTTTACACTCGCTAAATATTAATGTATAGACAATTTGCTTTGACATGCACCCGATATAAAGCACTTTATTTTTATTCTATTAGACTTATCCCGACTTCTGGACGGAGAAAGTGGCGAACAAAAAACGCAACAAAAACCTATTTTCCATCATTTAGAACACTGTAAACTTTAAAATTCCGTACCGAACTCCCCATTGAGTTTAAAGAAATTCGGTTTGGTACAATTTGTAGCTTTTAAATCGTAGTACATTCCTGTGTGCCAAAATTCTGTTGCAAAAATTATTTGGCATGATTTATCAATCAAACTTCGGAAAAAACGTGTTTTTTAGCCCATTTTTTACCTCTGATTTCGAACTTTACACCCCCATAAATAACTCAATATTGCGTTTTTTTAAATGCGGTTTGCTGCGATGTTTAGCCCCTGTGAGGCACTTTATTAATGCTGTCTTCGATTTGCACTGACTCATAAGCGGAAAAATTTGGCAGAGAAATTTTAGTTAAAATCCGTTTTTTTACACCATCCACTAGAGTGTAAACTTTAAACCCCAGGATCTAACTCACCATAGAGCATAGAAGACTTTGCTTATATGCAGAATGTAGCCCTTGATCCGCTCTACATTTCTGTCAGAAAACATTTTAAAAACCTCATAACCGGAGTTAGTATCGGACAGAGGAAGGTTGAAAACTCGACCAAAAAGTGCTTTTTCACCCCCAGATTTTCGCACTCTTTACACTGCCGTTCGATAAATAATGCGAATTTCAAAAAACAAAAAAAGTGTCATCTGTAGAATTCATCCCTCTATTATCCTATTCTGTTCAATCCTTCGAGTCATCAATACTCAGTTGTCCACATGCCGCTGTAAAAAGGTCCCAAAATTTGTCCTATGTTATAACGTTACACAAAAACTTTACACCTTCTTTACACAGTCAATTTTGAGTTTCAAGAAAAACAAAAAAACACGGGCAGCGAATTTTTTTATTATCTTTCTTTTAAAAAAATTCGCACCTTCCAGAAGTGTCCCGTTATAGCTGTAGGGGGTGCCCAGGTGTTGGGGGTACCCAAGTATATTATAGGTACAGCGCTAACGCGCTACCTATGATATATTTTAGTTCGCCGGTATAGACCAAAGAAGAGTAGCGCGATGATATGGCAAACAGTCGTTCGGCGCCAGTGGATTTCCACAGTGCTTAACGAACAACACGATCATACCAGGACGTGTGGGTATGCACCGCCCCCCAGAAACCAAAATAACCCCCAGAATTCAATTTTTGAAATTTTTTTGTTTTTTCGCAATTTTTCGATGCCAAAGGATAGTGCTCGATGAGAAACGTTGAAAAAATGGTGTTTATTCGCCATACCATCATTTTTAAGGTCATTTTTTGACCTTTGAAAAAATCTTGCACACACCCCCAGAACTTTAGTGCCTCCCACCTAGTACACGATTCCGAGTTCGGTGCTTATTTTAACATTGCTAGAACAATGGGCCGAATTTTGAAACGTTTCAGGAGGTAACGGAATTGAGACGTCATAGAATGGTGCCAAAGTTGGGAGAATGCATCAAGCATACCTAAGTCACCGGTATCAAATGTACATATGTACGTGCTCCATTACAAAATATATCCGTAGAAGGTCCTTGGGATAAAACAGCTGGTGACTGCATGGAATTTTGTGTTGCAGCTTGAAAGAAACCATATTATTTACCTAATCAAAATTTTGAGTTAGGTTTTATTGAATTTTAATTTTTTTGAGTTTCTAATCATCACACTCCTTACTCTTGAAGCCTTATTCGTTTAAAGAGAATTAAATCGTCGATGAATGATATTTTCTTTTGAGCTAATCTATTATTATGAGTATCTTACTTAGCGGCGGAGTTTTTGGTTGGCCAAAGAATGCCAGCAAGGGTATTTCTAAGGTTGATGCCTCAACATTCGAGTGTTTTCGTTTAGTGTGGCTGCGTGCACTTGGTCGCTAGCCTCTTCAGGTTCACAATGTGTTGAAGGTCCAGTCGATCGTGTATGCGATAAGGCGGTGGTGGAATTGAAGAAGCTCTGGGCGGATAATGGGTGCCAGTGGTTCTCGGGGTTTATGCAGAGTTCGTTAATGGGTGCGAGCCGTACATATGTGCATTGGCCTTCCAGTCAAAGGAAATTTGTTGCGCCAAAGATTAGTAAGAAGAAAAAGGGCGGTCTCGCCCGAATTCTCCAGATCACCAAGATCTATGGAACTGTCTTCATTTTCGATCTACACAAATTCAAAAATGTGCTGGAATCGTTGGCCCAATTGTTCAATGATGAGGCGGTGATCCGTTTTGGGCAGGACTTCGATCAGGACGTTCCGTGCTGTTGGCAACACTTTTAGTGGGTTGAGAATCGATGGTGGGGTACCTACGACTTGTTGAAACACAATCGGCAGGTGGAATGCCAGGATCGCATCAGGGACTTCTCGGACGCTTGGTCATCAAAGAGCCACATTTAGTTCATTCGTAACACGCGGGTTTGGTCTCGAGTTCTCCAAAGAAGAGCGATGAATCGGGTTCTACTGGAATAAGGACCTTCGGAATTTTACGTCATCGATGGTTGTGTATGCATCGAGAGGATGCTCTTGCATCCCTGGATGTGGGCTTGTTGTGGAGTCGCTTGGGTGTTTGGACAGTTGGAACAACGGTGGCTACACTAAGAACATATCTTGGCTTATTGCAGTGCGGAGAGATTGCTCCCCTGTGTGTTTGTGCTACTCGTAACGATATTGTGGTTGTGGCGGCTGGGCGACCCGAGTCTTTGCCTTTCAAGCTGGAACGGCGCGTGAAGAAGGATGCGTTTGACTTCAGAAAAGCATGGAGGAAGGCATATGGCTACACGCCGTGGAATTATTTATGACCACACGCCGTAGAATTATTTCTGCGATGAGTATTTGGGACGACGGGCAGATTCGTACCAAAAGTCGTGCGGCAAACATGTTGATGTGATGAAGAAGCTGCTTCGCCGGAGAAGGAATATGCAACTAATTCCCATTCGTTAGGACGACGCAACGGGCTGCTTACCAAAGCACAAGCAGAGCTGGGCCGTCGGGCAAAGCGTCTGACGGAAGCAATGCACACGGTTTCGAAACACAATCACCACAAGCATCGTCGTTTTGTGCGAAGGTCGAAACGAGAGGCGAGGGGCTAAGGTCGAGCCAAAGGACGACAGCGACGAGATGCTGCTAACGGTACTAGTCGTTTCAGCCTATTTGTTTCAGAGCGTCGAGTCGTATAGTTCTTGTAGAACTGGGTGTCTCCTCTTAAGGCGTAAGGAGTGTAACGAGGAAAGGATTTAGTGAACTCAATTCAAATATACCCTGATTTTTCTTCTAATCCTTGCTTTATGATGTTACACTCAGTAGGCAAGGCATTTGTCCATTTATTAGGTACTTCTTGTAAATTATCTTGTCTGAGGTTCATTTTGGTTAATAATTCTGGACGCTTTTTGAAAAAGCTTCGTTTAGGGTCTTCTTGAACTTCTGTGTAAATATTTTGGTGTATTTATCAGCGTTCTTTGCGTTTGAACCGCTTTTGATTGATTGGTAGTCGGACGCTTAGTGGAATTGGTGGAATTAGTCATTTGGTTTTAACATAATTTATTAATCAGCATACTATTCGACATATGTACTGCTACACAGTGGCGGATCTAGGATTTTTCTTAGGGGGGGCGGTCGGTACCCCTAAAGGGGGCGGCGGAACCCTGACTTGGGCGGAAAAATTAGCCGTTTTAACCCGAAAATCGCTTAAAATTGCTCAAAAATGTTTAATTTTGCGCACTATTTTGGGCCAATGGCCCCCGCCCCCCCCTGAATCCGCCCCTGCTGCTACATAGCGATTCCTCACATTGTAGTCTAAAAGGGGCAGTGCCAATCACTAGATTTCCTGGCCCCTTTTTGGTTATAGATAGATTGATGCTTTGGAATAGATTAAGTACAATAGGTAGCGAAAATCGGATATATAGATATTTCTTGACTAAGTCGCTCGGAAATTTATTTCCATGCACAAGGTTTCGTAAAATAGGCTACATGAATTTTTCATGCGATGAGCGAGACTGCTGATTGCGCTATCAGAGCTTCTAAGAGTAGAACTGACCCAAAGGTTTAAGAGCCCAACAACGTGCAAAGCCAACCGGATGAAAGGCCAAAAAAGTCCAATGAATTTCGAAACTGACTATAGGTAGGTATGTACGTTTGGTTTGTTATATTTATTCGAGATTTTTTCAGTACGTTTTTTTGAAGGCTACAGTATGCCTAACTAGGTGATTTACTGTAACTCGACAGAAAAGTTGAGTGGGGGCGAGCGACCGCCATTCTTTCATTTTTAATGTACTAAACCGTCCTTATAGACTTAATTCAAGCATCTAAACAATGCTGTGACATACTACAGTAAGTGCGCTGAATAAAATAATCTTGCAGCAGGAATTGAACCCGGAATGGGACGTTTTGGCGCCGCCGATTTGGCGCCACGCTCTTTGTAATATTATTTATTTACATTTGATTTATGATTAAAGTATAATACAGATTCTGATACAGATACAGATTCTCTACTTGATGATATAATTCACTTTTAAAATATCCTTGAATTTAGTAATTGAATGCATCTAAAAATACACTGGATTTTCTACAGATTTCAGTCGTAAACAAATAAATACTCATCGAATCGAAAAGAACAATACCTATGCTATTTTGTAGCTTGCAGAACCTGCTTTTTTAGTATTTGCTTTTTTATTTATCTATTTGTTTATTTACTTATTTATTTTTCTCCTCATTTTCTTTCTTCTGTTTTGCTTCTTTCTCGTTTTGATGACTCTTACTAATTCTGAATATATAATTTATCTTGAAATTGCTTCAAAATTGATTTACATAATTAGAATAATTTATAAGTTCCTGGCGCCAAAACGGCGGCGCCAAAACGTCGTAGACCCTATCGAACCCATGTCGCTTCGACGACAATCAGACGTTCCACCACTAGGCTAAGCGGAAGTTTTCGGCGATAGCTATTGTTTTTAATGGTCGATTTATGACAAGCCGAATGCGCGAATTTCATCCGCATGTAGGGCGTACATGAGAAATGTTACTGAAAAACCCTTCCTTCCTTTGCAGTTACAGTGATCTCTAAATGACCTACAGTAAGTATGGAAAATAGACGTACTGTAGCTTCGGAAACGATTGGTGAAAAACCTCTCGGATAATGAAACAGACAAGAAGGTATGTACCTTCACATGTAGCATTAATTTTCACGACCGAGCGCAAAAGAATGATACGAATTAATGGTAGGTACCTCATACGATTTTACGGCTGAGTGCCGACGTTGAGAGAAGGCTTCCGCACTTCATTTCTAACTGTGAAGGCACATCCCATCCACTGTCACTTACTGTCATACAAATTTTCCATGATTCAGTATAATACAGATCGGAGATGGAAGTGTATGTATGTAGGGAACTGTCTGTCCTCGATTATTGCTACGGCATAATTGTGATTTTTATTCTATGCGAACTACGAGTGCGTAATTTGCTGTAATTAACTTCTACAAAATGAATACCTACTACTGTATTATGTAGTTTTATCTTTCTTTCTCGACCAGCGTTGCCTGGTACGCTGTTTCTAGTGTTGTAAAAGATAAGGATTTTTTGCAAGATAAAAGATAAAGATAAAGTTGAAATTTTAAAATCTAGAAGATAAAGATAAAGATAAATATAAAGATAAAAAATTAAGAAAGATAAAGATAAAGATAATTTGCAAGATAAAGGGATCAAAAAAGATAAAGATAAAGATAAAGATAAAGATAAAGTGTAAATATGGTCACTTGGACCTAGGAGAATGATGTATGTGAAGTGCAATAAACGAGAGTGAGGTGATGCAAAACAGCCAAAGGCATTAAGAACACATAAATGTAGGTTTGGGGGTTTACCCGTGGTATCTGACTGACACACGTAACTACTACTGGCTGACAGCAAGTCACTTCTTTCTTTTCACAAGCATCAAAACCGTGCTCTGTGCGCCTGTATACAAAGTATAGTCGCAACATTTATTGATTTTCTCAAACTTCTCTATTCTTCATAGGCTTAGACTTATAGTCTGTTTCATTTATTGGAGAGTTTTTTAGTAAATTTTTTTAAGGGCTACAGTAAACGAAACAAGACGAATTACTGTAATTCGGCAGATCAGCTTAGTGAGGGCGAGTGGCTGGAATTCTTCCATTCTTAATGCACTAATCCGCCCATATAAATTGAATTTAGGCATTTAATCAGTGCTGAGACATACTGTAGTAAGTGCGCTAAACAAAAAGTTATCGGCTGGGATCGAATCCGGGTTGCTTCGACGTCAAGCAGACGTTTTTCCACTGACCTATACGGGAGTTCACGGCGGTTCTTAACATCTTAGTCTATCGTGTTTAAAGTGTCAACTTAAGATAAGCTGAATTGGCGATTTTTATCTATAAGTTGATTGATCTCTTGGAAGACAAGAATAAATTATAGGGGAAACGATGGGTAAAAGCCGGAAGCGGAAAGGGAAACGACTAAAGCACCGGAACCGGGGTTCCCCAAGTATATACGCCACATCAGGGCCAACACCCCAACCCCGTTTCCGGCACTTTGGACCAGAGGCGTAGCCAGGATTTCGGTTCGGGGGGCATGAACAAAAATTTTTTTAAGACTACTTTTGCATTGCATGTCAGTAACCTTATGTATAGTAAACTGAGTTTTTCGACTTCGACCTTCAGTAGTGTAGCCTAGCTAATTTATGGGTTTCTGACGATCAAAAATACAAAAAGTGTAAAGCGACGCGAAGCACCGAAAATTTTTGGAATTTCTACCGTTTTCATGTAGAAAGTACGGCCTTTCTATTAACAAACACTTCGGAAATCATAAGTGGCGCAAAGCGCCAAGAAATTCAGTCATTTTTACCGCCCTTAACATTTTGTAGCTCTGTGAAAACTAATAGTCTGACAGAGCAGAAAATTATCACATTTGTACTGAACAATTTTGACACTTCAAGCGAATTAGTAAGATTTGTCTGAAGATATTTTGAGTGATTCGGGCTTTTAAAACGCAAACAGAAAGAACAGTAACTGGCGGCGCTATGCGCCGAAAAATTTTGACGTTTTTGCACTTAAAACTCAATTTATACCGCGCTTAAATCATACAAAACAGACAAATTAATTCCGGCGTGAAGCGTCGAAAATTTTAGAAATTCCTAAGCCTTTTACCTGGCTCGTTCTCCCTAAAATCTCGTTGCACATGTACAACGACATTTTACAGCTGCGGGGGTCTGGTGCATACGTGGGCAGCAAGAAAATTCTCGGGGAGGGGAGATTTTTCAAAGGTCAAAGAATGGCCTTAAAAGTGGTGGTATGACGAAAAACACCATTTTTCGGCGTTTCTCATTGAGCACTATCTATTGGCATAAAAAATTGCGAAAAACGAAAAAAAATTTAAAAATTGAATTCTGGTGGGGTATTTTGATTTCTGGGGGAAGGTTTTTTGTTTCTCGGGGGGTGCATACCCCCAACCCCCACGCCCAGGTGTGGTCTGGTGTGGCGCGCTCAAGCGTTCCCAGCGGGTTTTCGGGGCAGATTCCCGGAAAATTTTGTAAAAAAAGCATATTAATGTTAACTAGTAACGTTAAAATTTTCGCAAAATCGGCCAAATCTCGGTTCTGAATCAAGCCCAAAAACACTTAAAAATGATGAACTCCTACATTGCACAAAACTTCTGAGCTGAAATGCGTTTTTCGACCTCTGCTTATTTACATAGAGCAGCAACGTGTCGCTGCCAATAAGATAAAGAAAAATGTATCAATGAAAATTTTGTTCTTACCGTTTTCAGGCCAATTTGCTGCCTTCTAATTAACAAGATGCAGTTCAGAAAACAGGAAATGCGCAAAAACATAAGAAAATTTGGCCATTCCTTCCATTTAAAATAGGATTATATCACCTTGTAAAGAAAGACAACAAAGCAAAGAATAGACAATGTGGTACACAAAAGACAAACAAAGCAGAGAATGGACAAACTGGTACACAATAATTTTCGCACTTTTTACTATTATGCTCAACAAGTATGCGCAGTTTCATTCAACGATTAAATAGTGCATTAAATTACTAAAGTGATGTGAAGTGCTGGATTATTTTAGCTGATTCAAGCTTTTAAATTCATTGGATAAATAATACCGACTCGGCGCGAAGCGCCGGAAAATTTTGACGTTTTTGCCTTTTTAAATTCAGTTTTCTGGGCACAAATTATTGCAACAGAAAAATCAACAATATTTCTGAAAAATTTCGGGGGGAGGCGCATATGCCCCAATGCCCCCCGGCTACGCCTATGCTTTGGACTACCCTTAGGCGCAGATACCCCCGACGGAACCGGGTTCAGCTACGCATATGAATCAAGGGCCCTCTTTCCGAGCCCCCCTTCAGAAATCAAAATACCTACCCCCGCCGAATTCAATTTTTTAAATTTTTATTGCTTTTTTATCGATTTTTTGATGCCATTTGATAGTGCTGGATGAGGAACTTCTGCAAAAATGGTGTTTTTTCGCCATAAGACCACTTTTAAGGCCATTTTATACCTTTGAAAATTTTTTCACCTCCGCCCCCAGAAATTTTCTCATCCCTCCCCGAATTTCGTTGCTGCCCACCTATGGTATTCACCATGATGTGCCCTACTCTGGGAACCCCGGTTCTAGCGGTTTGGATCGTTTCCGTTTCCGGCTTTTACCCATCGTTTCCGTTTCGGTTTCCAGCTTTTGCCAACTGTTTCCGTTTCCGGATTTTACCTATCATTTCCGTTTCCTTTTCCGGGTTTTACCCACACCCTAAATTATGCCGCAAAAATGCTATTGAAAACCCTTCCTTGCTTCGTAGCTATAGTGAGATCTAGCGACCTACAGTACATAAGAAAGAAGGGATTACTGTAGCCACCGAAAACATTTACTGACAAAGCTCTCGGATAAATGAAACAGACTATATATTAACGTAGGTGCTAGTAGTAGTACTCCCGCTTAGATCGGTATCACTCCCGTTTACTTAGGTCGATATAAAGGCATTGGTTTGGACCGCACGCCATAGGGTTTAAACAATCGTTTTCTTTTCTTTTCTTGCATTACAGTAAAACTTGAATGCGTCTAAATGTATTTCCGTCAAACCTGCATTTTGGATTACATGCTATCTTATGTTCATACTTTATCTTTTAGCAAGATAAATTCCTATCAAAAAGATAAAGATAAATATAAAGATGGCCTGTGATTTTTCCAAAAGATAAAGATAAAGATAAAGATAAAATAAAGAAATCGTCAAGATAAAGATAAAGATATCTTTATCTTTATCTTTATCTTGCTAAAAAGATAAAGATAAAGATATCTTTTACAACACGAGCTGTTTCCTTCCATTTTTTTGACATTTTCTCGATTTTTGAGGAAGTTTTTCCTCTTATGCTTAATCACAGGATGGTAGCTTTTTTGAGGGCCCATGACAGTTTTTACGGGCCGCTTTCATACATTTTGTACAGGGGAAGACAGTTTTTTCAAGGATTGTGACAATTTTTAAAATTTTGACCTGACATTAATGTTCTCGACTCACTCAACCAGTGTTGGCACTAACCAGATGCCATTTTCGTAGTTTTACGGGCATTTTGGAATTTTTCACAGGGTTCGGCAGATTTGTGCAGTTCTTTGTGGCAGCTTTTTGAGGGCGACTGGCTTTTTTCTTGGCGAATTATATTTCGATATGCAAGTGCAAGGTAGAAAAATTGCTCTAATTCAGCTCATTGATTAATTACTGTCTCTAGCTTCCTGTATAGAACAGCGGTCAGCAGGGTTGCTAGGGTGCAGTGAGAATTCTCCTGAATTCAGGAGAATCTAAAATTTTCAGGAGACAGGAGCAGGAGAATGGGCTTTTCAGAGAAATTTCAGGAGAAGTTGTAAACATGCAGGAGAATGCAGGAGAATTTTAAAATGTCAGGAGAATTCAGTGGAATCCTTGAAATCCAGGAGAATTCAGGAGAATTTTCAGGGCGAATTCTAGAATAGCTCCATGTCCCAGATTTAAAAAAACAGCGTTTTTATGCGATTTCAAGCAGGTATCTTTAACATAAAAGTTGAAAAAACAGACGGAAAAGCTTTTGATTGCAAAAAAAATTAAAATAAAATTTTTTCAATTTATAATTTCCGTCTGTTTTTTCAACTTTTATATTAAAGAATCCTACTTGAATTCGCATAAAAATGCTATTCTCACCTTAATCAACGTCTTCACTATCACTTGAATCGTATTCGGGTAATTGAACTTCTCGTTTCTTCAAGGGGTCGTACAATCGGGCTGCCAACTTCAAAAATTCCACCGTACGGTCGAGTTTACACTCTTGACACTTTTTCAAGAACATGTATTTAGCCAGGTTGCCGGGAATATGCGACTTTTTGCGGTTCGAGGATGTGCACACTGCCTTTGCCGCTCTCCAGGTTGACTCTATCGCATTCGTATGGGCGCCCGTCTCTTTATCTTTGAACGTTATGCTGTGGTTTACCTGCATGAAAGGACTAATTAGGTATTTTAGGGCTCTGTGCATCGTGCGTCTTCAGATTGGTGCCAGGGGATGATCTAAGCCTAAGAAAAGATGGGGCGAAAATTGCTTCACTCGCTTCGCTCGCTCCGCAATTTTCGCCCCATTTGTCTCAGGCTTACATCATCCCCTGGCACCAATGTGAAGGCACATACTAAGCCTAAGCCTAAAAAATAAATATTAGAAGAGACATAGGAAGAATATGACGTTAGCACCCTTATTTGTCGCATTATATGTAATTATAAATAAACAATATAAAAAACACTTGCTAGAAATATGAAATTTTTTAAAGTTTTTGTCGTAATTTCAAACAGCTTTCCGCGTCTTTTTTTCTTTTTCTCCTTCATTATATGTAATCCAAAAAAAATTATAACCGGATGGTTTGCATGACTTAATAATTATATTTACTGAAGTATAATTTCTTAATTATATGGAATCCTTCTCTTTCTAACTAACCCTCACTAAATAAGTATAAAAATAGTATAATTTCTTAATTATATGGAATCCTTCCCTTTGTAACTAACCCTAACAATAAAATATGATAACCGGATGGTTTGCCTGACTTAATTATTATAATTACTGAAGTATAATTTCATACTCACTTTTAAATGTTGATATCCGTGCTGATCCAGGCAGTCGTATGCCTTCCAGCAGTCGCTTATTATCGTCGTTCCGGGCAACACCCACTCCTTTATAATAGGAATCAGCTCTGACGAACTTCGCTGTTTTACTGCAACGAGAAACACTCGCCCAGTACCTCGCTCGTAACCTCCGAATACCCACTGCCCATCAACGGAACGCCCCTTATTGTACTTGCGTTTACCAAACTTGGATTCATTGATTTCGACGATCTGACCTGGGCCTCCAATCTTTTCCGGATTCTCGAGCAAACTTTGTAGTAACACTTCTCGACAAAACGACGCCCAATCCACTAGAGTCGTAGCCGCTAGTCTAAGCTGAACCATGATTAGGTCTAATCCCGCACCATATACCCACAAATTAACAAATGCTACAATTTCGTGTATCGATAGTTTCGAGCGTTCAAAAAATGTGCCACGTCGAAACGAAATCTGATTTCCACATAATCGTCTTTTCTGCTTATTTTTGAAACCGTATTTGGACATCGCCATACCCGTCCATCAATAGCCGCTTTCAATTCGGACAATTTCAATGTTCCGCCACACCTATCACATTTATAATCCGGCTCCTTCGGTACTAATTGTAAATCTTGTAGCCACTGTAACAGTTTCACCGAATCTTCGGTTAGTTCATTAATTTCTCTAAGATTAAGAAACATGGTTATTACGCAGTAACAGCGCAAAGCATCAACAATTTTGATAAACAATCTAATATACGTAATGCTTTTCACACAGCAGCACGGTACAGCGTAAATAACCGGAATGCGCAATTCTACCGTCCGAAACAAACATCTATTACGTAAATCACTCATGATTGAAAACAAATTTGCATAGAAATGCAACGTCGACTCACACGTGAGCATTAGGTTACTATTATAAAACTATCCGTAATAAATAATTCTCGCAACCGAACAAGCGCCTATTCCTAAATCACTCATGATATTAAAAAATTTGCATAGAGAACCTACGTCGACTTCCACGCTGAGCAATAGATTACTAATCTACCACCCTACAGTACATGAAGAATTGTCACTCAGATGTGTTCCACAGATCACCTGCCTGTAATGTATGCACAACTTTTATCCAATGCACTATGGACGGATTGTTCTATCAAGGCAACAGTAAATGCGCCTAACTTACATTCTCCTATAATAGTCATGTAAACTTACATCGACCGATCGCAGTGTATTCATTTAAGTATATCAAGTTCGTTCAAGCTATACATAGAAACCAATAAATGCATTGTGGATAGTTCTGTACCTACGTCCTTTATAAATGTTCATCGTGTGCACGTATGTTCGAATTAACCTGTTCTTCTTTAATTCATAATAGATTCATCAATTGTCAGCATTATCCCCGTTGCCTTCGCTAATGAATGTACATACATATTACCTATGTCCCTACTTCCATACCTATGTACACAAGACAATTCGATCAATCCTGTTCTTCTTTAATTCATCATAGATTCATCAATCGTCAGCATTATCGCCGTCGCCTTCGCTAATGAAGGTACATATTACCTCTGTACCTAGTTACATACCTATGTACACAAGACAATTCGATCAATCATTGCGACAATTTCGCAGTCGCCTTCCCTAAACCTTGCGTGCCTATGTACATACAAACAAACGTATGCATCAGTATACATTAGATCAATCAATGCGCCGTTTACGGCAGTCGCCTTCCCATGCTTTGTGCATCTATCACTTTACAACTTCATTCCTCAATTTCTCCCCTTCTAAAAGCTTTCCGTCGATAATTTCTTTTGAATATCTTCCTTACAACAGCTGATCTTTTGACAAATCCCCATTAATTTAAATTCTGTGACTTCTATCTATTCTAGAATTAAGCCTATTTGTCAACCAAAACTTTGCAAACATGGAAGAAATTTTTGGGCTTGGTTAGCATTCGTGGAAACTTCTTGTAATGTTAAAAATGCGTTGTAGAGAGTTGAGACTTCATAAAATTTTTCGGCGGTCGCATAGGCGTAGCAGGATCTTGTCAGGGTAGAATTCCAAGAAAACTTTATTTCGTTTAAAAGCCTCGTAAAACGCGCAGGGCCGTTAAATAACGTGTTTTGGGCTTTTCACATCATCCTGCACGATTTAAGCCATTAAAGAATTAAATTTTCTCAAAGTTTTTTCATGTTTTTGACAGAAAATAATGCATTCATATGCACATTCACTAATTCTTTGATTTATCCACTTAATAAAACGGTAGAAACTGCCAAATAATAGACATAGACCTGTACACAGCACCGAATTTTTTTTATTCAATCCTTATAGACGCTTGCACGCCGCTTATTTCCACATTTTTGTCGACTATCTGGTCAACCAGAACTTCACTGGCGAAATGGAAAAATCCTTGGGCTTCTGCACGGCATTCAGTGGAAACTTTTTTAATGCTAAAAATGCGTTTTAGAGAGTTGAAACTACAAAAATTTTTCGAGCGCTTCGCGCCGAATTGATTAAATTCTTACTTGTTATTAATCATTTGAGCCGTGCTGCGTCAACTGCAACATTTTTATCGACAATCTGGTCTAGAACCTTACTACGATTGAAAATCCTTATTTTCTGCACGGATTCAGTTAGTTTTTTAATGCGAAAATGCGTTTTAGAGAAGTGAAACTACAAAAATTTTTCGGCGCTTCGCGCCGAATTGATTTAATTTTTTTGTTATTAATATTTGAGCCGCGCCGCGTCAACTGCAGCATTTTTATCGAAAATTTGATCTAGAACTTTACTACGATTGAAAATCCTTATCTTCTGCACGGATTCGGTTAGTTTTTGTAATGCAAAAATGCGTTTCAGAGAAGTGAAACTACAAAAAATTTTCGGCGCCGAATTGATTTAATTCTTGCTTGTTATTGATGTTTAAGCCGCTGCGGCTGCCAATTGCAGCATTTTTTATCGATAATCTGGTCCTAGAACTCCACTACGATTGAAAATCCTTACCTTCTGCACAGTTTTTGAAATGCAAAAATGATTTAGAGAGCTGAAATTTCAAAATTTTCTAGCGCTTCGCGCCATTTGATAAATTATAGTTTTAATTGTCAAAAACGACTTCAGAATTGGCTAAAATGCTTTACTGAAGGAAGGAAATTCAAGTTTCAACATAAATAACGTTACTGATCGTGATATTCTTGTAGAGCGCAAAATTTTTATATCAAAAAGTGCATCAAACACCGCTATTGCATGTGTACATAAAATTTTCCACTTAAAAACACTGATTTTTCAACACAGGCGCTCTATTTTGAACGTTTTTAGACCTCCCAAAAAATGTGGAAAAAAGTCGGAAAAAGTGGAAAAAATTTTGGGTTCGGTCTATAATGTCAACCAAATCGCTGGGAAAAAACGGTGTTTGCAAAGCGCCTATAAACATTTTTTGATATATTTCAAAACGTAAGGATTTGCTTGCTACAGAAGTACATACAATTAGTAATAAAGTATTATTTATTTTTTCAAAAGACATTGCAAACAGGGCTCTTTTCAGAAATTTTTGATGATGTAAGTGCAACTGAAAATTGGCGGTCACTGTTTTAAGCACAGAAACTGTTTTTTTCGAATAATGTGTATTGTAAACAATGCGACCTCTTTAGCTTAGGCCCTTGAGCAGTATATCCTAATGAAGATCAGGAATCTGTTATTGAATGTTTGTCAGCTGTTGATGTTGAATAAAATGTTATACTTTGTGGTGCAGCATTAGTCTTCCATTATTTTTGCATCTGCCTGTATAATGCAGATATGCTCCATGAGCTTTTTGCGAGAGAATTAATCTTCATTATTTAGCCTTGAGTGTCCTTAGGATTAACAGGCAAGAGATCAGAATAAAATAGTTGGGTGAACCAAGGTAAATTGGCCTGAGCATGCTTGATATGCATGTGTACATACAATTGTAGATCTGCTGTGCAACCTTCCCTGCAAAATATGAGCCAGGAGAATTTTCAGGAGAATCAAAATATTTTCAGGAGAATTGCAGGAGAATTTTTCCCCAATTTTACCTCTGTGCAGGAGAATCTGAATCTTAGGACCTGGCAACACTGGCGGTCAGTACGCGCTGTGTTGCCAGGTTGGTAGTTTTCCTACCATTTTGGTAATTTTTTCAGGCCGCGCCGAATTGATTTAATTCTTACTTGATAATAATCTTTAAGCCGCACCACGCCAATTGCAGCATTTTTATCGACAATCTGGTCTAGAACTTCACTACGATTGAAAATCCTTATATTATGCACGGATTTGGTTAGTTTTTGTAATGCGAAATTGAGTTTTAGAGAGGTAAAATCTTGGAATTTTTTGCGCTTTCTGCGCCATTTGATAAATTATACTTTTAATTGTCAAAAGCGATTTCAGAATTGGCTAAAATGCTTTACTGAAGGAAGGAAATTCAAGTTTCGGGTACTTTGCACTTTACCGGAATTTTTTATTTTTTCGTAAAAATAACATTTTCTGGCATTTCAAAGGTTGGTGAGATTCCAAAAAACCAATCATTTTGTGCGGAAATTTTTTTTCATGTTTTTTTCGGTTTTACTTGTTAAGATATAGGAAAATCTAAGTTTTTGCTTCTAATATACTTAGGCTTAGGCTTAGTATATCTGAAAAGGTGTTTTAAGCTGCTTAGGTCGAGGTTGCTCCCGCTCAGCTCAGGTCAATGTATAGATGCTTAGGTTGATGTATAGATGCTTAGTAGAGATGTGCCGGGGCCGCTCTTTTGCCGGGGCAGGGCGGGGCCTGGCCGGGGCCTGTACAAAACATATACCCTATACTTACTAAGCTATACCAAGCATCCATATTATTTCTATACTGGCCTAACATCTTAGTATTGCTATTGTAAGCAATTACATATTGCTTCAATGAATTAAAGACTTGAAAATAAGCAGATAAAAGAGAAATAAACAAAAAATAATAAATAATTGTGAATATAGCTGTTAGGCATAGAAAACAATAAGCTAAGCTGAACAGAATATGACTTTTCTATAGTATTTATGCTGATTTGATGAAAGAAATAGATGAGCAAAACAGTACAATACAAAAGATTACAATTACATTGCACGAGAAATAAGTAACCCAGAGATTAACTACACGCTTGAAAAACATCTCTAGAATATCAACAAAATCATAGGGGCGAAAAATGCTTGTACGACGAAAAATCATTTACCAAGATTAGGGAACATGCATAATCGAATTAAAATGATATTTAAAAAATTAATTGAAAACCACACAAAAATGAAGACATTTGCTCTATTATTTGGCGCACAGCGCCCGAAATTAGTGAAAAACGCATATATTAAAGCAAACGAATTCTATCTGGATGATAAAATAAGTTGCCGTACCCTAGCATTTTTTAAGGTATATAAGTACATACATCGATTTATAAAACAATTTTACAGACACTGGTGAAAGTCCCTTGCATTTTAAACTTTATTGTCGAAGAACTATTGGTCAAACGTGCTTATTTTCGCAATAAAAATTGTTAATTGAGCTAAGCTATTCAAGAATGTATCGAATTGTTTCAATGCTCACTCAAATCTTGATTATTAAATTACCTGAAGCGAAACACAACAGTAGCCTAAGCTTAATTTTAACGAAATTTAGCTTATTTTCGCAAATAAATAAATATTATATTGCGTAATTCGGCAAAAAAGATTAATTTTGTTCGATTTTCACTAATTTTTCATCGTTTTTACAGTCCCCAGCCCCGGCGCCGGGGCTACGGCCTGCCCCCGCCCCGGCCTGGGGCCGGGGCCAGGGCCTGGCACATCTCTAATGCTTAGGTAGATGTATAGATGCTTATATCGACATAAGAATGGTTATCAAATACATAAGATTTCCATATTTTGTGTTGAAAATTTTCATGATACAGTGTTTTTCGCGCAAAATGATTGATTTTTTTGGAATTGGCGACCTTTAAAATGGCAGAAAAAATTGTTTTCAGGAAAAAACAAAAAATTCCGGTAAAGTGCAAAAATTCCCAAGTTTCAACAGAAATAACGTTTACTGATCGTGATATTTCTTGTAGAGCGCAAAATTTTTATACAAAAAGCGCATCAAACACCGCTATTGCATGTGTACATAGAATTTTCTACTTAAAAAAAACACTGATTTTTTTTACACAGGCGCTCTATTTTTTACATTTTTAGACCTTCCAAAAAAACGTGGAAAAAGGTCGGAAAAAGTGGAAAAAATTTTGGGTCTGGTCTATATTGTCAACCAAATCGCTGGGAAAAGAAACGGTGGTCCCAGCCAGCTCGGTCATGCCACACAAATAGACATACTTAAGTGATTTCATCTTGTTCCTCAATACGACGTGCATTAAATATTTAGGTGTCTTTCTGACCTCTTACCTTACTTCTAGATCACACTGTGAAAATATTGTGAAAGAAGGATTGCAGTCAGGCCATTTAATCTTACACAGTCTTGTTTCTAAAAATAAATCTTTACTTTGTAAAGCCTTTGTTACTTCTGTGAGACCTGTACTTGAATACGGATTGGTTTTTTGGAACCCTTTCCTACATTGTAACAGATTCCATTGAGGGTGTCCAATGTAGGTTTACAAAACGACTTTCCAATGATAAAAGTCTTTCATATAATCAGAGATTGGTTCAACTTGGATTAGAAAGACTTAAATTAAGGCGTTTATATAATAAACCTCACTTTAGCTTTTCTATTATTAGATTTAATATTCTGCCTTTTGAGGATTTCTTTACATTTAAAACTAATTCAAATCGAGCAATGAATTCTTGTAAGCTTTTTGTTAATCGGGCAAACAAAAACTGGAGAAAATTTGAATTTTGTAATCGAGTAAATCTCCGTTTGGAATTCTCTACCTGAAGAAGTTATAAGTGCTCCAAATAGACATGTTTCCTTAATAGATTAAAATGGGTCAGGGTCGTAAATAAGCGCAGTTCATGTACTGCCTACATTATCCCGCTTTCCTCGACTATTTATATTTTTTTATTAACATGTCTTTCTGTGTATGTTTACATTTTATCTTTTTTTGTTACTTATCAATGTATTAATGTTACTTGGTTTGTTGTCGGATCAGCGAATAAAATTTGTATTTGTATTTGTATTGTTCTCTCTTCATACTTGTTTATCGCTTATTACCTAAATTACATGATAACATTTTGCACTGTACATAACCTTTTTGGTCCTTTATTATAAATGAATTTATTTTTCCCAATATTCTTCAGTGAAAAATTTATATCTCCTACATAAATTGTCATTTCTTGAGCAGAATAAAGATGCTTGTACTGCTAGAAAGTTTTGAACATTAGTGTTTTTGAAAAAGGTAGTTTCTTTGTAGTTTTTCTGAAAGTTGGTAGTTTTTTGGGAAAAAAGTGGTAGTTTTTAAAATTTTGACCTGGCAACACTGTACGCGTTGCATATTTGAAGAAAGAAAGAAATTTTATTACTAATAAACCAAAGTGATAAAATACAGAATGACGAGTTACATAATAGATACGAATTAGTAACGGTACATGCGAGTCAATGTAATGACAATTTTTACGCGCGCCCCACAAGATGTCTAGATAAATAAAGTTTACTAACCTGTATTTAAATATGTTTAGGTTAAAGGGAAGATACAATGAAGCCAGGAAGATCGTTCCAAACTGCGATGTATTTGTAAAAAAATCAAACTCTTCTAAATCAGAATGTACAACAGGTATAAATAATTAAAATCTATTGATACTGCGGGTAATATGATTGAATACAAAAAAATCATCAGCTTCTAAACATGATTTATGACAATAATTTGATGCATCAAACACAGACAAATCTGCAGCTGTCTTAATCCAAGTCTGCACAATTTATGTTGTATAGACAATCCTCGTATGAAAGAATATTATTCACTCACTCACTCATCCCATTTTACGTTGTTTTTCCCAATTGGGGTTGGACGTTTGATGCTATGTCGCCATTTCACCCGATCATGAGTGTCTTCCATACATAGATTTTTGGCAGCCAAGTCCTTTTTAATTGTCTTCATCCACATTGTCTTTGGCCGGCCTCTTGGCAGTTTTCCAGGCACCACCAGGTTTTTGGCTGATATGACATTACTGTCCTGGCTTCTTTCGACATTTCCTAGCCAGCGCAATCTGCAAGTCCGCAGTGTATTCTGGATATTGTCCATTGTAAGTCTTCTAAGAATTTCTTTGTTGCTAATTTTGTCGGCCAGGCGCAAACCAAGCATCCAACAAAGCAATTTCATTTCAGTTCTGTTTAAAGCGTTTTCTATGCTATTTGTCATTGCCCATGTTTCTGATCCATACAGCAGGACTGGGCAAACACAGCGCTGGTACAGTTGACTGCGGGTTGGTAATGGTATATATACTCTTTTGCATCAGTAGACCAGTTACAACTCCATTTATTCCATGTGGCCTGGATTCTGCATCTAATGCTCGCTTCAGCACCACCATTGGCTTGTACTGTGTTGCCTAGGTTTGTGAAAGTATTAAATTTTTTTTCATTATAATTTCATCGATTTGTAGCATGTTTGGCTCTACAATTTCTGAAACTGCGTCAGTTGTGCATGTTGTACATTTGAAGTTGTCTTTTACTGCATTCAAACTTTGACATATTCCTGAGCATTTTTTGTGGCACCACCGCTTGCACATGGTACAAAGGACGGAATTATTTCCAACACCTTTTGAGCAAGCGGCACATGGGAATCTTCCAGACTTCAAAGTTGGTCCTTTCTCACCAGAGACCATATACTTGGTTTTGCTTGGATTGACGATCATACCTTTTTTAATTAGACTTGCATTCCATAATTTGAAACGCTCTTTTATCTCATCTTGATTTTTAGCTGTAAGCACAAGGTCATCAGCGTATAGTAGTTCCATGGGTGTTTCAGTGTATATTTGCTTGGTTGCTTCTTCCATTACCGTTATGAATAGTAAGGGACTAAGGACTAAGCCTTGGTGTATGCCTATGGTTATGTTGATCTCTGTACTATGGCCAGCCTTTGACTTGACAACTGTTTTTGATGACTGATATGTTGTCATTATCAGTCTTACTAGCTTTTCTGGGATTAGCTGTCTTCTCAAAGCCCATATGATCGTTTCTCTTGGTATTCTGTCGAAGGCTTTTTCGAGATCTATGAAAATGTGATGCAGCAGTTGGTGTTTCTCAACATCCTTCTCTTGTAATTGTCTTAATATAAAAATTGGATCAATTGTTGACCTATGGCGCATAAATCCATATTGTATTCCACTAATTCATATGAGTTTTTGCAGCCTTAATTCCAAAATTTTTTCGAAAATTTTAATGCCGTGCTTAAGTAGGCGGATTCCTCAATAGGATGTACAGTTCAGAGGGTCACCTTTTCCTTTATACAATGGTATTGTCATGCTTTTAGTGAAATCGTCTGGCATTTCTTCAGTTTTCCACAATTGTTGGAAGATACGAAGTAGGGCAAGCAATGCAGGTCGTCCAGCTGCCTTTATGACATCTACTGATAGACCTGTTGGCCCAGGTGACTTCTGTTTTTTGAAAGATTTCATGGCTTCTTTCACTTCGTTTTCCAATATTTCTTCACCTGGGCCTTCTACCATTGTACAATCGTCTACTTCAACTTTTCCATTGCTTTCATTCAACAGTTTTTGGTAGTATTCCCTCCATCTATCACATATCTGTTCTGTAGATACTAATAATTGTCCATTATTGTCTTTTACACATATAGCACCAGTAACATCTTGTTTTTCAATCCTTCTGTACTTAGCTAGCCGATATAGTTTTCTTAGTTTTTCTTGATTACTGTCGCTGCTCCAGACTTCTTCAAGTGCTTCACTCTTAGCAGCAGCTACCGTACCTTTGGCTTCAGTTTTTGTACACTTCTTTATCAACAGCACATTGGCTTTTTTGCCATCTCCGGTAAGCACCTTTCTTTGTAGTGATAGCTGTTCTGACTTTTTCACTGAACCACCATGTTTCTCCAAAACGTTTTTGATGACTTCCTTTTGATGTTCCACAGACTTCTTGTGCTGTGTTGAGTAGTGTGTCGCAAAGATGCGACCAGCACCCATTTGGTTCCAGTCGTTCAGCTATTAATCTTTCAAATTTTTCCTGAGTGCTGCTGTCAGCTAGCTTCCACGACTTGATTTTTGGGCTACATTCTTTTTTAACGGTCTTTACAGCACAATTTGGCAACGAAAAGTCAGCAATTAGAACACGGTGTTGCGGTATGCATTCTTCACTGGCTATTGCCTTGACATTTTTGCATCTGGATTTCATTTTGTACCCAGCTAATATATAATCGATCTGACTTTTGTAGGCTCCGCTCTTGTACGTTATGAGGTGTTGATTTGGTTTCTTAAAATACGTGTTCAGGACGTGTAGTTGCAGGCTTTCAGCAGAGTTTAGAATTTCTTCCCTGCACTGTTTCTTTCCCTGTATCCAAACCCACCGTGGTTTTGTTACATAACCCTCAGCACTATTTCCTACATGGCCGTTTAAATCTCCACAGATGATCAGTTGATCATATAATGAAAAGTCTCTGACTGCATCAGTGAGCGTGTTCCAGAAAAATTCCTTTTCTTCGTCTGCTCTCCCTTGTTGAGGGGCGTATACTGAGACCACTGTTAGTATTTCGTTGTTGGCCTTGATTTTGAGCCACATTATTCTTGAGTTGATTCGTTTCACTTCAACGACATCATCCACCCTGTCTGCTTTGACTAGTATTCCAACACCAGCCTCTCCAGAGGCTTCACCTGACCAGTAAAATTTGTACTTCTCGTTACCATCGCCAATAAATTTGCACGACAATCCTTTCCACCTTGTTTCCTGTACACAGCATATGTTGATTTTTTGACGGACTAGTATATCTATTATTTCTCTACTTTTTCCAAACATTGTTCCAACATTTATTGAAGCAACTCTACATATTTGAAACCCGGAGATTCTTCGCATCCCTTTACCATTTAAGATATGCTGGGGACTAGGGGCCATATTTCTTTTCAACATAGCATTGAATTTTTGTAGCAGGTTTTCTACATCCGGATGCCCTTCCTGACGATAACCACTTGTTTTAAGCAAGTGTAACCTAGCCTATGGTGCAAGCACCTTAGACCGCTAGGCAGTGGTCGGTTTTGAAATCAGAGTTGTCCTTCTCCTAGATGGACTGCCTACCATACGTGGGCAGCAAGAAAATTCTGGGGGGAGTGCAAGATTTTTTTGAAGGTCGAAAAATGGCCTTAAAAATGGTGGTATGGCGATAAAAACACCATTTTTCGACGTTTCTCATCAAGCACTATCCATTGGCATCAAAAAATTGCGAAAAAAAACGAGAAAAATTTTCAAAAATTGAATTCTGGGGGAGTATTTTGATTTCTGGGGGGGGTATTTTGGTTTCTGGGGGGTGCATACCCCCCAAACCCCCCCCACGCCCAGGTGTGCTGCCTACCATGGCTATGAGCTCCATCTACCCAGAACATGTGGTTTTAAGGCGCCACAAACCCGCCTTTCGCCCTCACGGATTTAGTGTTACCCAGGGACTCCGCAAGGAGGCACCGTGAGAACTCGACTGGCAGAGCTGATCAAGTGACAGCTAGACTTATGTGGTATTTTATAGGAATACAGTCATTCAACTCTGTAATCCACCACGTCTAATTACCAGTCCATTTGTCCCCATGAAAGAATATTATTATAACCAAAAATATATTTAGGGAATCTACGTTGAACAGCTTCCAGTTGACCTGTATCACTAAGATAAGAGGGGTTCCATACACTGCAACAGTACTTTAATAAAGGTCAAACATAACAAATATAAGCTTCAACAAGGTTACATTTATCACGTGACAAGAATGATTTGCGTATTAAAATGCATCTAAAGAAAGCTTTTTCAATCAAAGAATTATAATGTTCCTTGAATTTTAAATTTTGGGAAATCAAAACTCCTAAATCACGGACAATCAGGTTATCACTAGAAATAATTTCCCCACTTAAACGTCGAAAAATGGTGTTTTTTCGCCATACGACCACTTTTAAGACCATTTTTTGACCTTTGAAAATTTTTTCACCCTCCAGAAATTTTTATTCCCCCCCAGAATTTCGGTGCTGCCCACCTATGGTTACGACCATACGTGGGCAGCAAGAAAATTCTGGGGAGTGGTGCATGATTTCCCAAAGGTTAAAACATGGCCTATAAAATGGTGGTATGGCGTACAAAACACCATTTTTCGACGTTTCTCATCAAGCACTATCTATTGGCATCAAAAAATTGCGAAAAAAACGGAAAAAATTTTCAAAAATTGAATTCTGAGGGGGGAGGGTATTTTGATTTCTGGGGGGTTTCTTAGGGGTATTTTGGTTTCTCGGGGGGTGCACACCCCCCACAAAAACCCCCACGCCCAGGTGTGATTACGACTAATACTAAAAGTTTGATATCAGCGAACTTATAAACCGTACTATAAATATTATCACATATGTCATTTATAAAAATCGAAAAGAGTGTAGGTCCAACGACACTTCCTTGGATGACACCACTAGTAACAAGCATGATTAACGCGAACTTATTGAGAACGATTAAACAAATAGGCCTTTAACTATGTAAATAAATTACCGTTTATCCCATATCCGTTTAACTTAATAAGAAGTTTTTCAATATTTACTTTATCGAAAGCTTTAGAGAAATCTAAATATATTATATCGACAGTTTCTTTTTTAGCTAACGACTGAATCCATGAAAATTTACACTTTAACAATTGTGTTTCACAAGATTTATTCTTTTGAAAACCAAACTGAAAAGGAGATATTAGTTTATTAACCTTAAGAATGTTTAACTATTGACTATTAATGATTCTTTCCATAATTTTGGTAAATGGTAAAATCCCCTAAGCATGAATTTACTTGATTCACCTCTGCTGTAGGTGCGGGTGCCTATTTCCCGATACACAGCCCTAGGCCAGCGCGTCTGGAAGGAATAGTCCGAGTCTGGGTCGCGGGGCCGGTGTGACTGCACAGAACGCTATTACCATCCGCCACCTAAGTGTAGCTTCCCATCTATCAACCGCGGGGGATGAAAGGCTGGGTTGGCCTGCCAAAAAGAAGTGCGTCAACGTGGATTCGAACTTAGGACCTTGCGATCAGTAGATTTAAGTGTTTACCACTCGAAAACAAAGAGAATCGGGCCTGTAATTATAGACTAATGCTGGATCCCCCTTTTTCAACATTGGAATAACATGTGCCATGCTCCAAATCTTGGGAATATTAGCAGACAGAAAAGATACAGTGAAAATACTAACTAAAGGCTTAACCATTTGAAAGGACAATTTTTTTAATAAAAAGATTACAAATTCCGTCAGGGCCAACTGCAGTTGAATTATCCAGATGTTTAATGGCTTCCAATATGCAATGCTCACTAAAAATGACGTCAGAAAGCAAAAATCACTGCGCTTCTGAAAAAGAAAATTTGCATTAGTAATGTCTTTAGAAAACAGAAGCGAAATAATTGTTGAAAATATTAGCCTTGCGTATTGAATCGGTTATAGCATTATTATCAGAAAATGTTAGAGGAGGAATTTCATTGTAACTTTTTTACCTATTATTTACAAAAGTATAGAAAGGTTTAGGATTATTCTTGAGCAATTTATTTTCTTGAGAAGAGAAATAATTATGAATATTCTACGTAGATCTTTACAATGATTTCGATATTTGACTTTAGTTTCTGGAGTTTTTCACCTTTTATACTTATCCCATAGAGAACGTTTCTTAAAGAATAATTTATGTAACCTTTTAAAGTATTTAAATTTTCATTTAGCTCTATAAGTAGGTATAAAACTAAAAATAAGAGGGTTGAATATACTTAAAAAATATTATACATATCATTAATTATTGAGCATGTAGAGAAAATATCAGGCCATAAAACAGGATAAAAAAGTAGCAATACTATCATAGTCCGCTTTATTGAAATTTAAGCAAGGTTCATCTTCTATCATAGAAAGTCCTGGTAAAAATTTCAAACGAAATCGAATTATGGTCGCTTGTTGGAAAAGGAGGAAGGACCTGGACATTGAAAACGTTAGTATATGCAGCAGATACTACATCAATCAAAGTTTCATCATGGGTATTTTCTCTAACTATCTGTTGCAGACCACAAGCTGATTCCTTTTCGTATCTAATCCGTTCCATTCCATTTTTTTTAGATTCACAGTCGGTTTTGTGGGGCAGTTTTTCATGCTGATAACGAATCCGGCACTTATAGTCCGTGTTGAGCACAATTTTAGGTGAAAAATTCCTTACGTTTTGCCATTAAAAAAATGAAAATCATGTTTCCGGGTAGTTTTGCATACTGATTACAAATTCAGTATTGAATTTCCGTTTTGTGTAAAATTTTGACTAAAGCCCTTTGTCAGTTTCATATAAAGACCGCTAGAAATGGTGCAAATTTTCGAAAAATCCATGTTTACCAGGAAATTGCAAAGCTGGGATTTTCTCTTAAGATTTTACCAAAACGGAAACTGACCAACGTTTTTCTCCACATTCTGGGGTTTTTATGAACAAAAGTTGTATCTAGTATACAATTTACCCTCCAACGTTTTTTAGCCGATCCATAATATATTGTAATGTGTCATGTGTAATGTATAATGTGTAATACGAACACTTTACACATTACACATTACACACTACACATGACACATTACGCAATACACATTACACATAACACATTACATATTACGCACTACACAAAAAACGTTGGTGGGTAAATTGTATACTAGATCCCAAAAGTTTTGAGATGTGGAAAAAATTCTGGGCCTTTTCACACCGTGAAAAATTTTTGTAATGCAAAAATGCAGTTTAGGCCGCGCCGGGCAGATTGGTGCATTTTTAACAATAAATCGCTCTAGAACTTAACCACGATTGAAAATCCTTATCTGCAGCTCGGAGTAGGAAAATTTTTGTTATGCAAAAATGATTTTAGAGGTAAAATTTTAAACATTTTCCTAAAGATTCAATTTTATTAGTTAGGTACTATTGATGTTCAGGCCGCGCCGGGCCTATTGCAGCTTTCGATTTCAAACATGTGTTTTAGACCGTAAATTTTGCTGATTGTCATGCTCAGTGAATCGATTTAAACTGTTTGCTTTATTCATGTGCCTTTTTTCTCATTATCCTGCTCAGTAAGTCACTTTAAATTGTTTCTGGTTAAATAAAGTGATCAGCTTACTAAATTACTGCGCTTGCTTGAGTTGGTGCTTTGCGCCGAATTTCATAATCGTTCTTTGTAGTCTATTTAGTTCCCAGCGCGCGGTTTGAACACAATTTGTAGTCTTTATACATCCTAAAGCGCATTTTGCATCTATGCATTCTGTTGACTAGGTTTTATGAAGAGAATGAGATTTGTTTGGGAGAGTGTCAATGAGATTCTCACCATATTTAAGGCATCTGGGTAGCAAAATTGACAGAGTGTGCACTCAAGTGGTTGTAAAACGTCCTTCATAATTCATCTTCAGTCTCGCAATGTTTCAAGAAAACCGTCCCCCGGATCAAAATCCTGGATACGGGCCTGAATATGCGGACTATTTTTTCTTTACATCCTCTTTGCTTTTTTAGGCAAAAATCGCAACAGAATTTAATTAGAGTCTATTGAGTCCCAAGCGTGCGCTTTTAACGCTCCATTTTTGTTCTTCAAACAACTTAAAGCGCATTTTGCATCTATGTCTTCTGTTCTGCACAGTTTTTTTGCGAAAAATGAGTAAGCAAGGTATAGCATTTTTTCGGCGATGATTATGAATTTGCTGATGAAGTTTGACCATTTTTAGGGTGAATTTGGAACCGTGATTCGGTTGATTCTGTAAAAATTTTAACATTCTGACTCAAAAATGAAGTGCTCTTTCTACAAAATTTTTCCGGACCCTGCTTGAGCGCGCCGCCCCAGACCTCTTCAGCCCTGAAAGAGAGGGCGCCCATTGGGTTCTCACCATATTTTAGTCAATTTGGTTAGCAAAACTTACAAAGTATGCAGCTCTAGTGATCGTAAGAGGCCTTTTTTAATTCATCCCCTGGTTCGCCGTATAATTTAAAAAAATTGGTCGTGCCCCCACCCTGAAACAAAATCACTTGGATGTCACTTGAAAATGTTCTCTAACGTCAAAAATGTATTTCGGAAGTCGGAATTTTTCTGGTAGTTTTTTTTGTCAAAAGTAGCAGTTTTTATGGGAACATTCAGCAGTTTTCGAAATTTCGACCTAGCAAAACTGGACTCAACTCGGATTCGATTTTTTGCTAAAAAATCAAAGGAGGGATAAGAGGAAGAATCGTTTTAAATTTTAGTGGGGGTAGGGCACGTGCCCCCTAATCTCCCTGGATACGGGCCTGATTCTACATGTAGTTTCGAGACCCTAGATGAATCTTTGAACCTACTGCAATGAATACAACTTCGAGTAATACGTTTTACCTTCTAAAAACTGCGCTGACTTTTGTAATCCAGCAACTTCTGTTTGGAATTCTCTACCTGAACAAGTTAGAAGTGCACCTGAGAGGCATATTTTTCTAAATAGATGAAAACGAATCGACTTAACTCAGGAGCATAAATAAGTGCAATCCACGTATTGCTTGTACGTTTTACCCGCGTTCTTCAACTTTTTTGTAATTTTCGCATTTTTATGTATTTTTTTAGCGTACCAAATATTCCGTCTTTTATTATATTCTCAAATCGTCTTTCTTATTTTTAATGCATTTTATTTTTTCACCAAGTGCATTTTTTCGTCAAAGCGGTTAGGTAGGTTACCATTATCCTTTTTCACACTAAAAAATATAAAAAAGGCCAATTTTGCGATAAATCTTTATTTTTTAGACTACTTTAACAATTATATATGTGAAGGTCCGTTCGATACAGTCTAAACTCCCAGAAACTAGGCTTTCATTTTAATATTGAATAAGCTAAAATTCATCAAGCTTGACGGATCAGTATGTTAAAGCTTAAGTTAAATCTAACTAGGTTCTTCATTTTCGCACTTTTATCTATACTGCCTTCTGATTCTATTGTTATATTTCAAGCCTTGCTATATACGTATTAGCAGTGGTTGTGCAATTCGACGTGCCGTGTTTTTCATGCACGTTTGCTTTGCTTGAGTATGAATGTACTAGAGCGACGGTTCATTCTGACCATATTCTGCTATAGTGGCTGCATTGCAACAGTCGCTTTATCCAGCAAGCATTGGATAGTAACCGAAAATCGAAGGATCCACGAATTGGTAGAGTTAAAAATGCTTTAATTTACATGAATTCAGTGGTAGGTAGGTACTGGTGATTTTTATTTTAATGTAGAATGAGCTAGGCTAGGATGAGATACCCAATGTTATGAAATTTGTATGACTTCATTACTCATATGTTTAACGCGGTAATGATAAAAAACGCATCGACTTCCTATCTTGTAACATTGTTGCCTACGATGCAGGCGCCTAGCTGGCTTTCTGAATTGGGTGAGACTAAAATTACTCAAGTCGGATATCTGAACGTGTTACTTGTAGATGGGCAAACATGATGGTGTTTTTAAGTGTTTCTTATCGAGCTTTACGCGTTTTGCAGATTCGAAATTTTCTAAAAAATCCAAACTCATTTGAGTCATATTCACAATGTTTATATAAAATGACTACAAAAATGATGTTTGAAAATTATCCAACTTAACCATTATGAAAAATTGTTCAACTGGTTTTTTACTGAATTCTGGTGCATTGCAATGAAAAGCAATACAGAAAACAAGTAATTTTGCGCGAAGCGCGGGAAAATTTGGTTTATTCACCACATTTTCCTCGTACTCAAGCTCTTTGGAAGAGAAAAATTTATTCGAAAACTATAAATCGGATTTTTCAATTTTTCGCATTGGGAACCTGTAAAAAATACTTTTATACTTTCGAAATTTAGGGCTGGCTGCTTCAGAAAATTTTGGATGAGTGGGCTCCATCCAAATTCTTACCTAAAAAAACGCAAATGCTAGGTACTTAGGTATGCATACCTAAAATAATTAAATTACAATAATTATATTAAATTAACTATATCAAATTAATTTATTCTCTAGGATGAGTCATTATTTGACATGAAGGATCCTCACGATCTGCCGTTGTTTCTCAAACAAACGCATTTGATAGATCGGTTTGAAATGGTCAGGGAAGCTGTCACTGATAGTCAAGTTTGTTTAATTATTCTCTTCAATGTTTTGATATAATTTTAATGTTTATTTTGATAAAAATTTAATCTTCGATATTTTTAATTTTATTAATCTTTGTTTTTGACCGAAAAATTGTCAGCTTTGATAAATCAGGATTATTAAATAGAAAACATATTTCGAATAAAAAAACGAGACAGCGAAACATCTAAAAAGCTACTAATTCTTCAATGCCAGAGAAATTATAATGAACCAATAGATTTATTGACACTTTCCTTTAAAATCGTCCATTTCAATTTATGGTTTTATTCAACGAATCGGTCCACTATGATTGAATAGTAATTTGTTTTTTTCTTATTCGATTTTTTAAAAAGTCGAAAACGTCGAATTTTTGTTTTATTTTCTAAAATTAGTCGACGTTGAATGATAATGATAATGAATGATAATGATAATGATACATTTGAATGATAATGATAATGAATGATAATGAAAAAAATGATAATGATAATGATATGCAATGATTGCCCACTTTTTGGTTATTTTAAAACTGAAATCCGCTTTTCGCAAAATTTTCTCTCAAAAATTAAAAATCTGGCATTTCGCCTTAATTTATACGATTGCGCTATGCGTTTATCTATCCAAATCGAACACAAATTTTTAAAATTTTACCCGAATACGAGTTCAAACTCTGAAAATTTAAATTTCATGACTACATATTTCCTAAAATGAAATAATTAAAAAATAAAATTAAAAATAAATTTAAATTAAAACAAAATAAAATTATGATTAGAAAATTAAACTAAATTAAATGAAATGAAATCTGAAATAAAGTAAAATAAAATAAAATACAAATAGGTAAAATAAAATCAATCTCAAGCATTAATCAATAAACACGATAGTCAAGATGATCCGCTGATCGAGGACAAAATCCGATCGTCGGATTCGAATTGCTTGCTCGCCGGAAAGCCGCTTACTGAGCAAAATTTGCACGTTTCTACAGTATTCCCTATCGATCTAGACGATGCTAGGTAAAATAGCTAAAAATGGTGATTTAATAAAAAACGATTAAATAGAAAATTGCTATCAGTATGGTACACACATGGGCGTGGGGGTTAGGGGGTATGCACCCCCAGAAGTTGAAATACCCCCCAGAAATCAAAATACCCCCCCCCCAAATTTTTTTGCTTTTTCAGCAATTTTTGATGCCATTGGATAATGCTCGATGAGAAACGTCGAAAAATGGTGTTTTTTGCCAAACAACTTCTTTTAAGACAATTTTTTGACCTTTAAAAATTTTTTCACCCCGCCCCCCAGAATTTTGGTGCTGCTCACGCAGCAAAATAAATATATATGTAATCAGACGAAACACATAGACAACCAAAAAGTAAAATACAAAATTGATTCTCCACCATGCATGTAATGTTTCGAAATTTGGGGGGTCCCGGCCATTTTCCGAGGGGGGTTTAAATGACCTCCAATTTTTGGTCTAAAATGGCCAAAAAAGTTTAGAACAGCTATTTTTTAAAAAAATCGGGGGGGGGTCAAAACTTTTCTGGCTTTTGGGTTTATGGGGGTCGTCCGACTTTGCGTGGGGGATCCCCATCTGCCCTGTTACACGTACGTACTCTGCTGTTTGACATGGATATTTAAGAAAGGTGGATTCGGATTGAGATGTTTAGATTTTTTTGATCCGAAATGGCTTCAAATTTTATAATGCAAAGTAGCGTAATACTATGCTAATCCACAGTTTCTGGTCAATTTCAAGCAAGTTTACGGAAAATTGTCGGTTTCCATATATAGTTTTGGTCTGCATTTTGCCTTATTTTATCCATATAATTTATCTTTGTTCCATTTTGTCCCATACGTGTCAGAGGGGTTCGAAGGGGGATTTCCCACTCATAGTCAGTCGTCCCCCTATTCCCTCTAAAGTCAGAAAATTTTGACCTCGCTTTTTTGCGGAAATTGCGTTTTTTGCCTTTTTAGGTGATATTCTGTCATTTCGGGTAAAAACTTGTTGTCGTTTACCCCCCCCCCTTTAAAAATGACTGATGTCCTCTCCCGAAATTTTGAGCCGTCCCTTGTATGACTGGACGAACTCCCATTCCTCCACATGCATGCCTTGTCGAAATTTCCGGCGTTTTTTGCTCAAATTCACTTATAAATACTGGTATCATACATAATCATACATACATAAATTATTCTAATGGTTTAGACTAGGCATCTATCATGACCAAATATGGGTTTCGATTTGGATTTTGTTTTAGTATTTTTAAAAATTTTTAAATTGAAAATTAAAAACTTTAAATAAATCAAGTTTTTTTTAAATTTTTTTATAATTTTAGTTTTTCCAGGTTATAAGCCAGAATCCCAAAGACCCCAGGATTAAACAAATCCACAGAATTAATTTTTTAGTTTTCTGGTTTTCTTGCGATTTTTTTATGCCATTCAGGCTTTTCCCATCTTTGAAAGATATTTTTATTCCGAAATATATAAAAGCATAATTTTGTGTGACCTCGTTCAGGATATTTACGCAAGATATGGTTCAAATAATTGTCAAAAAAATATTAGCATTAGTAGCACGGATTTTGAATTTTGAATGTTTTAAATCTTAAATTTATTTTAAATTGCGAATTCACAATATAATATTTTTGTCACTCATTGATGATATTTAATTATTTGAAAACACTGTGTATAATAGCTACATATTTCTTTCAGTTTTTGTTTAATTTTTTATGATTCAAATTTTTTTCCTGCCATTTTTTATTTTTGCAATTTATCATTATGTTGTCCTCATGTTATCTTATCTTTTTTTATTTAATACACGTACAGTTTTACTAGCACAATTCTAAATTTGGCATATCATAATAGACAAATCATATGATGCTTCCAAAAGAAGATTTATCAAAGCATTGCTTGAATTTGAATTGAAAAATTCTGAAGCTGTGTATTAAATAAATTTGGTCGTAATTTCATATTTGTATGCTTTTATCAAGCGTGAAACAAATTTTAATTTTAATCCTGAATTAATTCAAATGAACTTTTATGGACTAAAACTTGAAGACTTGTCGGATTTTGCATATGAAGCGCCATTTTAAATTTTTAAATTTTAATTGAAGATAAAATTATTTTTTTTAAATATCTTAAAGTAAAATTTGAGAGTTGTGAAATCTTTCAGCTGGCGCCATTTGTTGGACTTATCCCTTACACCAAAATCGCACGCCGATAATGATTGCCAAAATTTGTCTCTTCCATCCAAACAGGCATCTACTGTGCTAAATTGTGACTTAGCTCCTGAAATTTCAGTGAATTTCGGCTCAACATTAGATTATTTAAAAGTAATATATTCTAGCACTCATTAAGTTATCTTATTTTTTTGCAATTTTTGTTTAATAAATCCAATACGGTTCTGAAAACAGCTCAGAGTAAGCAAAAGAATATTTTTGAAAATATAAAAATTGAAATAAAAAAAGACTTAATTAAAAAATTTTAATGGAAAAAAAGTATAATCATATAAAAATTAAAATGGAAAAATTCGATTAAAAAATTTTAATGGAAAAAAAGTTTAATTAAAAATTAATAATAAAAAGTATTTATAAAAAATTAAAAAAGTTAATGAAAGAACAAACTAGAAATTTCAAGAAAACTCGCGTTTTTAGACTATTTTGGACCATTTTTGGCCAAAAATTATGATTATTTTTTAGCCGTTTTATATTCGAGTACAGTAACAGATATATGACTAACTTTCAGAATTTTTCGAAAATTAATTTTTTTGCATAAATTTATAAAAATTTGACTTAAAGTTCAATAAAATTCTGGAATAAAATTTGTTTTTGAATATTCCCAATTAATTTCAAGAAATCGTATCCGGAATCGGTATCCCAGAACGTTTAGGAATCAGACGGGGATCGCTTTTCATAATTGACCCATTATTTTTTGATTAAAATGCCGAAAAATTGCGTAAAAATGCTTAAAAACAAGTTTTGGCCCAAATCGGGTGGGTTTGCAAAAATTTTTATTTTTGGGATATTTACAGTATATACTTACATGTTTCATGGCAAATGGACTTGTTTTTTTCCTGCAAAATCATGCTCTTTGACCACTTTTATGTGCTTTTCTGCCATTTTCGGTCCAAAATTGATGGTCATTTCTCCCCTAAAATAGGCTTATTACCCCAATCAAATTTAAACAGTTACCGAAGGTCGTGTTTAGGCTTTGAATTTTAGACTAGAAGCAATTTGTTTGATTTTTTCTAGATCGGGCAAAAAAAATTCAAAGATCAGAAAGGACCTGAAAAGTGATGTTTTTTGGGCAAACAACATCATTTTTCGACTTTTACTGACAACAAAATATCACAAAAAAATGTTCAGAAATGAATTCCAAATCTAAATCTACTTATTGGGGAGGGTACCATAGGTGGGCTGGGCAGCACCGAAATTCTGGGGGGGAATTTTCAAAGGTAAAAAATGGCATCAAAAAATCGCTGAAAAAGCAAAAAAAAATTCCAGAATTTGAATTCTGGGGGGATATCTTGGTTTCTTGGGGGAGGGGTGCACACCCCCCGAACCCCCCACGCCCATGTGTGGAGGGGACCCGAATCCCCGTTTTTTTCTCCATCCACATTTATTAAGATACATTCCATCCTAGAAATGCTCAATTTTGAAATAAATATACAGTAATACGATATGATACAATGAGCTAAGAAATACTGATAGTTCAAAATAAATATGTATCAGATATCGCGTAGCTTAAATAAGAAAAGACCCACTTGTTTTCAACCATCAGGTTTCCTCCTACATATGCAGTTTGCGGATTTTGGGGGAGTCCGTTCTGGAAATTTTTTAAAAAGTGCCTTTTTTGGGCTTTGAACCCGTGGGTACACGTCAAAAACCCTAGATTGAGCTCGTTATTTTTATAATATAAAAATATAAAAAATTTGGAAAAATTTGAAAAAAATCAATTAAATTGAACAGAAACTAGTCAAAAAAATAGCAAATGGCGCAAAGCGCCGAAAATTCAAAACTTTCTAGCTAAAAAAGTAGCTAAAAACGCTTGAAAATGCATATTTTTTCGATTTTTGGGAAATCAACAATTATGGGGCATCAGCAGCCATTGGGGGAGCTGGGGTTCAGCTGCGTTTCTGCGGGGGTCAAACTTTTTCCAGACCCCCTTAAAGCACATATAGTTTTCATCACACTTTACACTTTTTATTCAATTTTTCTTTTGTTCAGTCATTAGCTCAAACTAAGCAATTTTCCATGCCACCCGAAACACATTTGCTGGCAGATTTGAGGGTTGAAGCGTGGGCCGATACAAGTTCACTGGCCGCATCTTTATGTCAGATTTTTCAAGTATTTTTGCAGTTGGTTTTTAATTAAAATAGGTGTGAAGAGGCAGCCAAACTTGTTTACACGAGAGGCTCTATTTGGTTTAATATAAAGAATTAATTTTTATTTTGTTTTCTCGAAAAATAGTTTAAACTCGTTGCGTTGATTTAAAAGGCGACGAGTTGTGTTCAGTATCAAACTGACAATATTTTTAGTAGAAAAATATTTTAAAAAAGGGAATGTTAAATAAAATTAAAGAATTATTATAAATATAATAAAATATGTATAGAATTTAACAAATTATGAACTGAAACTTAAGTTGAATTAAAATTGAATTAATATTAAAAAATTAAAAAATAGTTTTAATTAAAATTTAAAATTTTAATTAAAATTAAATTAAAAATTAAAATTAAAAAATTAAAATAAAAATTAAATTAAAACTTTAACTCAAACTTAACTTAAACTTAAAACTTAAACTCAACGTAAAAATTCCCGAGCTTTTAACCGCTATTTTGCTTTACATCTATTTAAATGCATAAAGGTAGGAAAGTAATTTATTTATTCATTTATTTATTTATTTATTTATTATCTATAAAGAGATTGGAAAAGTTAGATTCAAGCTGGTATCTTCTACTATCTTATTATTGGCGTGCGATTGGCAATGCCACTGAAGCATTTGATTGTGCCTTAGCTGCCTTGCGCATTGCGGATAAGTAAGCGGAGTTGAATTTGCCCCTTTTTAATATATTTTGGCTCTTTGCCAAATTTCAAAACTAAATATTAAATTTTAATTTAAATTAATAATAATTTGAATTAATTATGTAAATTTTTTATTAAATTAATTCAAACTATTCAAACTTAAATTCGATTTAAACTAAATGTCAAACTGAACTAAATGTTCGCTAGTTGTCAACTAGACATTTTTTAGACTTTTACATAAATTCTAAACTTTTTGAATTTATAAATTTATAAGTTAACAATTTTTTACATTCATCTTCTGACATCCTTAATTATTATTTTGGAGCAAAATTTGAATATCTCGTATTTTTCATTCGCTCAGTCCTTAAGCTAGCTTTTAACTTTACGTTTTTGCAACCGATTCGACGTTTTTCTTTTGTTCGCTTCTCCTTTTATTCTGATTTTTTGACCAATTTTTCTTTGGCCCGTTGCCAAATTTTTCACTTATGTATATAAGCATGTAATTATACGCGCCGGATGAGCGTTATTATTTTGTGTACATAAAACCTATTTTTTTAAATCAAAATTGTATCCTTACAAAAATTCTTTGAACAACGAAACGCATATACCTAGTGAAAAATTGATTTAAAAAGTTAATTTATTTAACACTTCAAACCCATTCGAATAATAAATTTTATTGTTTATAATGAAATAAATAGCGAAATTGATATTTTCTCGACGATTTGTTAGAAAATGTGAATTCTAAAATATATTAAGGAATTTACTATAATTTTTATTGTTTTTAATGAAATAAATGGCGAAATTAATATTTTCTCGACGATTTGTTAGAAAATGTGAATTCTAAAATATATTAAGGAATTTACTATAATTTTTATTGTTTTTAATGAAATAAATGGCGAAATTGATATTTTCTCGACGATTTGTTAGAAAATGTGAATTCTAATATATATTAAGGAATTTACTATAATTTTTATTGTTTTTAATGAAATAAATGGCGAAATTAAAATTTTCTCGTTGATTTGTTAGAAAATGTGAATTCTAAAATATATTAAGGAATTTACTATAATTTTTATTGTTTTTAATGAAATAAATGGCGAAATTGATATTTTCTCGACGATTTGTTAGGAAATGTGAATTCTAAAATATATAGAGGAATTAATTTTTTAGCATACAAGCATTAAATTTGAAAACATGAAATTTTTTATTTATTCCTGGATTTGATTTTTTATTGATTTTAGGCATTTTTTGTTTTCACCTTTTACTTAATTTTGATCATTTTTTCATTTATGTTATTATTATATTTTTATTATATTTTTATTATATTTTTGATTATTAAATTTTTGTTATAATATTTTTGTGATTGAAATCTATTTAATGAATAGTCGATGCTAATTTATTCGCAAAAATTCAAATTTTTGCTGAAACTATCTTTTTCGTATCTCGTGAATAATTACTTTCGAAAATATTTACGAAAGTCCTGAAATCGAAATAATGAAGATCAGAATTTACAAAAAAATGTCAGTGATTTTCGTTTATTTTCCAATAATTTCTTATCTACATATGTATATTTCATGTGCATATTATCTGATTGGTTATTTTTGATTATTCGGTGAAATTCCTAATTTTATTGGAATTTACGAAAAAAATTTTAATTCGATTCAGTTATTAAGGTCTAGCACTTTTCTATATGTCGGTTGGATTTCACACTTATTTTTTATTCATGTTTTTTTGCTCTTCTGTTTCGGCATATTTTTATCGTTGTTTATTTATTTCGATTTTTGAGGATTTATTTTTAGTTTCTTTCTTTTTTTAACAGAAATTCGGCTGCGGCCCCTTTACTTAGTTTGGCCAATATTTTACACCACGCCGGTCATAGTTTAAACGCGGCTCATATTTTGCAAGATGTAGCCGATTCGGCTAATAGTTGCCAAATATTTTTTAGCCTGGGCCAAATTTATGCAGTAAATTTTTTACTAATTAAATTTTTGAGGTCTGGTCAAATCAGATGAAACATTTTAAATTGTGCGGTTCTTAAATTTGTAATTTTTTTGATTATTTATTACTTATTTATTATCACTTTATTATTTATTAATTACTTAAATTATTTTCCGTTTACGAGCATCGATTCGAGTCGATGTGTGGATTTTCATCGTTTATTAAATAATAATGCTAATAAAAATAACTAAAACTCAATAAAAGGATAAATCAGATAAGAAATTGTAAAAATAAAAATCAATTTAATAAATTACTATTAAAACATTGAATAGGATGGAATAAATATTTTATTTATAAAAGTAAAAAGTCGGTAAAAAATAAAATAAACAAAAATTATTAAATAATAAATAAATACAACACTCTTATTAAAACGAGAATTTGGAATAAAAATTCATTTATAAAATCAATAAAATGAAATAAATCAATAAAATATGTGGATTTCTAGAAATATGTATAAATAAGTTTTTAAATTTTTTAAATTTTATATAATTTTTCTGGTTTTTTAAAATTTTGTTTACGGATTTTATTTCGGTAAACACGGTAATTCAGATTCGTTTGAAGTTTTTTCAGAAATTCAACTCGGAACTATCGGAGAATTGAAGGAAAAATTAGAAAAAATCTAAAAGCAAAATCGAAGGTTAAGCGCATTAAAATATAAAACAGAATTTCTGTGAATTATTGGACGTCTACATAATTTGTGAAGGCTTTTCTGCATCGTAAATTTTAAAAAATGATCGAGATTGTCGAAAAATTGTAGGAAATTTTTTATTCTAGATAAAAGACGGAAAATTCATTTTTGCTTTTTCTTTTTGTTTGTTTGTTTGAATTTGGTGTTTTTTGAAAAATGGGAATTTTTGAAAAAAACTTTTTAAAAAACATCACGTTTTTAATTAGATTTGAAATGTGAAAGATTTTGATTTTGTGAAATGAAAAGTTCAATATTTCAGTATTAATATTAATGTTGATATTGATTAATAACTGATAACTCGTTATTAATTAATTAAGTAATAATAGATTGAATTCCAGTCTAATTAAATTTTTATTCCTCTTACGTATATATGTATGCTAAATTGTATCTTTAATGTTGTTATCATACGTGGGCAGCAAGAAAATTCTGGAAGGGGCGGTGCAAGATTTTTTGAAGGTCAAAAAATGGCCTTAAAAATGGTGGTATAGCGATAAAAACACCATTTTTCGACGTTTCTCATCAAGCACTATCCATTGGCATCAAAAAATTGCGAAAAAACCGAAAAATTTTTTCAAAAATTGAATTCTGGGGGGTATTTTGATTTTTGGGGGGTGCATACCCCCCAAAACCCCCACGCCCAGGTGTGGTTGTTATCTTCTTATAGTATATGTTTGGAATATTATGATTTGATTTATTCAAGTTTATCAAGTATTCTGCCATGATGATTTGAATAAATTTTTTAAATAAGACAAAATCAACTTTTAAATTTGAAGTTAATTGTCAAATCAATACCTAAATTATTTGAAATATTTAGATTTTATCAATTTATTCGAAATTTGATCAAATTCAATAATTCAACCTTATTCAGACGATTACTCAATACAACGCATCGATTGAAGCGTTTGAAAAGTGCCTTAAATTGGACCCAAATTATCCGCGGGCTCTTCAGCAAAAACATGCCATAATTTGTCATCAAAAGATACAAACTGCCCTCGAAATGCAACACGAGTAAGTCTTTCTTTAAAGCCGAAAATTTATAATTTTTCAATTGCGTAAATTTACAAATTTGGATCAGATCCAAAATTTAAATTATAAAATCAAACATTTATTTTCAATTTAAAATAGGATTTGATGATCGAAACCGGATTGACTGTATGAAATGCGTTGTTCTTACTGCATATTTAACATATAGGCCGGACATTAAAATGTAAATAAAAAATATTGTTTAATAATTTTAAATTATGAAAAAAATTTAAAAAAATTAAAAAAAATTTAAAAAAATTAAAAAATTAAAATTATTTGAAATTATGAAAACATTTTAAAATGATCAATTATTGAAATAATTTCATTTAAATTTATAAAAACAGAAATTGATGAAAATAATTAATTTAAGATTTAAAAAATGTATACATCCTAAATAATTTAGTAATAACGAATTTAAAACAAAAAATTAAGAAAATACGAAATGTTCCATCAGTTTTATACTTTACACTGTGTGTTCTAAGACTTAAGATTTTTGTTCCATTACTTTTGTTCATCGCTTCAGTCATTTTAACTGAGAAAAAATCCGATGATCTTAATGTAAACTTTTTAGTAGAGGTGTAAACTGTTAGATTTAAAGGAGTCTACATTCGAATTCTGAATCGTACAAATTTAAAGTTTTAAAGTTTTTTTTAGAAATTTGCAAGGCGTCATTACCCAGCTGACGATGTATCAAGAGAGCATGCAAGAAATGCACGATTTGCAGAGGCAAATCGTGAGTAGCGCGTTGGATCCGAGAAACCGTAGAGCGAATGATTTAATTTACGAAGAGTTCATATCCGGGCCATTGCCGGGTAATGTCATGTCGTTATTTTATTTAATTAATTTATCCGTTTTAATTGAATTCAAAATAAATTTAATTTAATTTTAATTTTAATCAGTTTTGTCGCATTTTAATCTTACGTTTTCCACGTTTCGAAATCAAAGAGCGCAAATGCGAAGCAGACTAGTTTAAACTAGATATTTAAAGCTGCTCTCGATTTACCAATTAAATAAGTAATACTTTACTAATTAATCCTCTACGACGGTATGTTTTCTTAATTATCATATAATGATTACAATCATAGGTGGGCGGGACCTCTGTGGGGGAGGGGGTGCAACATTTTTTAAAAGGTCAAAAAATGGCCTTAAAAATGTTGGTATAGCGAAAAACACCATTTTTCAACGTATCTCGTCAAGCACTATCCATTGGCATCGAAAAATTGTGAAAAAACAACATAAATTCAAAAATTGAATTCTGGCATTATTTTGGTTTCTAGGGGGTGCATACCCCGATCCCGATCCGCCCCACGCCCAAGTATGATTACAATCCGACATAGTCAAATTTAGGCTTGTATTCTAATGTTCGAATTCAAAATTAAATTCGGTGTAAAGTCGTTCCTTCTCAAGAGCAATTTTTATTCAAACTTATGTTTTCCACTTTTTCAGTCAACGATTACCAATGCCAAGCAGATAAGTTCAAACAAAGTAGTAGTTTAAAGTTTGGAATTTACATCGAAATCGCTTCCAAACCCAGCATTTTTAGTTTTTATGTTAAAATGTATGATTTTTTCACTTGGCTGGAGTTCATAAGTAATAATTTAAATCAAAATTCCTTGTCGCTTGTTTTTTTAAATTTTTGTACGTACTTCTTGTTGTGAGCTTTAATTTGAGCTAAGAAACACTACTAATTTTGAAGATTTTAAACGTTGGTGCTTTGTTGTATTCCAAAGTAAGTCGCTATCTAGTCGGCCACACCTGGGCGTTGTGTTGGTGGGGCTTGGGGTGTGCATGCACCCCTGAAAAACCAAAATACCCCCAGAAACCAAAATACCCCACAGAAGCCAAACTACCCTTCAGAATTGAATTTTTGAACATTTTTTGTTTTTTCTCGCAATTTGTTAATGCTGATGGATAGTGCTCGATGAGAAGCGTTGAAAACGGTGTTTTTCGCCATACCACCATTTTTAAGGCCATTTTTTGATCTTTGAAAAATCTTGCACTCCCCCCAGAATTTTGTCGCCGCCCATCTATGCAGTCGGCGACTGATCATTGGTTTGTATATGAAGCCGGGTTCAATCAATTTATCAATACTCATATTTTATGGTTCAAAACTTGCTACTGCGTTTTAGTTAAGAATTATCTTGGAATTTTTCACGCTTACTCTAACACAAACGATAATACGTTTTCCGTGTATTGAAAAATTGAATAAAATTACTAAAACTATTGATTTAAGTTCGAAAGTTTGAAATCTAAATTTCAAATTCAAATTAGTGAACAAATGATAATTCGTGTACTCGTTGCTTCCTTTTTAAGAATAAATCGCTTGCTTTTTGAGGAGTAAAATCGTCATTTTCCAACTATAACAGTTTTTTTGCAAATAAATTAATTCTTTTATTATTGTACAGTTTTAATATATAGTCGTTTTTTATATTGTATTATTCTTTATACTTTTTATAATTTGTTGCGAGTGTCGTCATATATAACCCCCGCTGAAGGGTTAGCGAGACAGGTACTGTCCGGTAATTTCGAAGTGACGTGACGTTTTTTGCATCATTTTTCAGGTCAAAAGCAGTAGAAACGTCAAAAATTTTCCGGCGCTTCGAGCCCGATTACTATTTTGATGTACTTTTTTCGTAAAAAAAATGCTCCAAACTGATCGATTCCTGTATTTTTCTAGTGTTAAAAATGATATAGTGCAGTCGAAATGGACTAAACAATGCAATATTACCACGAAAAACGTTATTATAGGCTACTATGACCGTTTTGGTCGTTTAAACAGCAAAAAAAAATAGTCAAAGTTAAAATTGCTCTTTTGAATTTCTGGGATTTTACCTACCCCACTGTGCCGACCATACAACCATACGTGGGCAGCAAGAAAATTCTGGGGGGTGCAAGATTTTTCAAAGGTCAAAAAATTGCCTTAAAAATGGTGGTTGAATTGAATTCTGGGGGGTGGTATTTTGATTTCTGGAGGGGGGTATTTTAGTTTCTCGGGGGTGCATACCCCCAAACCCCCCACGCCCAGGTGTGGTGCCGACCCTTACCTTGTGCACCTATGATACGTACCATAGTGGCCCATAAAGGTCACATCCTTACTTTGTGCGTCATAACTTTGCCTAATACCAATATTGAAATTAGAGACCAAGATAAAAAGGTCTTTCGTTTATACCGTGTAAAAAATTTTGGCCATATGCCAGCGGTTCGTAACCTATGGTGATTTGTTTATTCTCTATCATAATCTAGTTTAAATGCCGAACGTTTGTGCGGTTCTGTCATTAATTTGCGCGCCCTTTGGACGATATCTTGCATTTTTTGCAGGGAAAGGAAGCGTGCCAACCACACGTGGGCGTGGGTAGTTGGGTGGGGGTGTGCACCCCCAGAAGGCCGAATACACCCCTTCCCCAGAATTCAATTTTTGAAAATTTTTTACGTTTTTTCGCAATTTTTTTGATGCCAATGGATCGTACTCGAGGAGAAACGTTAAAAAATGGTGTTTTTTCGCCATACCACCGTTTTTCGAGACCATTTTTCGATCTTTGAAAAATCCTGTACCCCCCAAAATTTTGGTTCTGCCCACCTATGGTGCCAACTCTCAAGTCTAAGCAGCGTGTTAATACAATAACTGTGCTGACTGAATATATTGTTAAAAAAGGCGATGCGATGCGAAAAGCCTTGGGTTTAAACATCAAATTGCGGTGTCAACAAATCGCCATAGCGCACGAACCGCTGGCAGCTGACCAAAATTACCTACAGGTTTAAACATGGCCAATTTCAGCTACATATCTAATGCGGATGAGCATTTCTTGGCCTCCTTGCATTTTATACCATTTTTTCTTCCGTAATTGTTTTATTTTTTATGCATAATTTTTTTCTTTTTACAATTCTGAAGTCTATATTGCCACTTCAGGGGTAAATTGTACGGTAAAATTTGTTCGAAAGCGGAAGTTTCGGCATATCGATTGCGACATTGTCGATCACGTGATTTATTATACTCACGTGATGCAGCTGGGTTCGGCGAAAAATAGGAAGAAAAATGTAATTCGATTGCAAAGAGGCCGACGCAATCTCAGCCGTCAAACTTTTCCACTGCCTATCGATAACGAGAAATTTGCTTAACTTTTCGTATTTTCCTCCTACAATTCAAAACGATCTGTGTAAACTGCGCAAGATAACTACGCACTCGAACGCAAAAGGGTTTTGTGCAGTTTAAAGTATTTAGTGTAAAGTGTTGATCTAAAACCGTAATTTTAGTCATCCTTGTAAACTGCTAGGTTGAGCATTCGAATCTAGATTGATTTTGTTGGATTTAAAATTCGTACACTTTAAGCTGATTCTCATTTTCGAGGACAGAAATTCCGTCTAGATATTCGAGTGGCATGTGGCTTAAGTTAGCCATGCGATAAATGTTAATCAATTCATCTTCACGCTCAAACGGACATTTTAAAGCTGCTACATCTGGAAATAATTAGAGTAGGTACCTACCTACCTAATAATTATTGAAATAAACGAGCTTGCGTAATTGAGTCTTAAGTTATCTACACAAGTATAGTCTGTTCCACACAAGTTTGGGCATGAATTTTTAAAACTGTCCAACAAAGCGCTGATAGATTGCGATTATAGCATTGATTTGATACATAATTATCGCAATCCATCGGCTTACTATCGAAAAAATTCTTAAAATTTATGCCCGAAGTTAGATGAAACAGACTATAGGTAGGCACCACACCCAGCATTGCGTGATCTGGATTCAGTGATATTGGCCTATAAAACGAATGAAACAAATCACATAAGGATAACATTGCCTTGCCTTCTCCAGTCGGTTGAGAGCTTTTACAAGTTAAAGGGCTGCAAAAGTGTGACAGGAATGATGTACTCACTCGTATATCGAGTTGGCAGATCTTACGGCGAAAGTGAATCAGATTTTGAGGTCACTTTTCGTATCCAGTGGACTAAATTTAGAGAAAGATCGCGAACATACTAAACAAAATTGCAAAGGTATATACTCTACTGATGGGAACTTCTGCCTGTCTCATCTTTGTTCTGAACTCGGATACATAGATAAAGTGCATTATTCTATTTAGCGAATATGATGAGACAAACAGTGTAACTCACATTGACTCGAGATGGATAATATGGAAAAGATTTAAGGCAAAAACTCGTGCAAGTGGTTTCAAGCTCAGGAACCTTATCTGGTAATTTTGATGATTTGCTGATGCAGGCTTCTATGTAATATGTATGTGGTACCTAATTCTTCAGCTATAGTCTGTTTCAAAATTCTAGAGACTTCTTTACACAGTATGGTGATTTGAAGTATCCAACCAATCGGCAAAGAGCCGTTTCTTAGCACCCGCCTCTTGCATCAATTGATTCGCTAATTGTACATTGAGCTAGGTAACAATTTAAACTTCACTGCCGCTTTCTCACGCAGGTGGTCTATTTTAAATATAGGAGGATTTGATTTTGGTGACTGGGATATCTAAACGGACAGCATGCCGCCTGAGGAGATACCCCAACACCCGTACCTACAGCTACCTAAAAGAACCCAATATATGTACATACGGGACTCACTTAAGTATGTACCTGGCTACACTTTGCGCTGGTCAGGTTGGTACGGCGATTCGTCTTTATTCAACCGCTACACCCTCAAAATACTTAAGACCTAAAACCTCCTCGGACCTACATAGATTTGTCCGTACCTAGGGAGATTTAGGTAGCTACGCCCTAGAAACCTAACGCAGCAGTAATTCTACGAAACGCAGCTGCCTAGCGTAATCGCGGCCAATATCAAAAAATACGAATCTTTCACCAAACGACGCTCAATATATTATGACAATAATTTTACATAAATGTGACTTTAACGTTTTAACAATAAATTTTGCATAGTTGGCGTCTACATACAATATTGATATTTCCGTTCTCAACACAGGCAATCTGATTAGCGGTCATGTCGCCTATATTTTATATGATAAGAAAAAGGGGAATTATAATAAATCCACAGGGTAGCTCACATTGCATACCTCTCGCAGTATGCACGTGACTTGCAAGTGGGATAAATGAGCGCTGAGCACACCTGGGCGTGGGCGGCGGTTTGGGGGGTATGCACCCCCAGAAACCAAAATACTCCTCCCCAGAATTCAATTTTTAAAAATTTTTTCGTTTTTTTCGCAATTTTTTGATGCCAATGGATAGTGCTTGATGAGAAACGTCGAAAAATGGTGTTTTAATCGCCATATTAGCATTTTTGAGACCATTTTTTTACCTTTAAAAAATCTTGCAACCTCCCCCCAGAATTTTCTTGCTGTCCACGTATGGCGCTGAGTGGCTAGATCGCCACGGCGCACGGTCGGAGTCGCGGACATGAATAGCGAATATTCGCCTCTTTCGGCTAGAGCGCCGAATCCGCAAGTCGGCGAATAATGGGCGAAAATAGAAGCGATAAAAAACGCTTCGCTTTGTAACGCGAAACACGTGTAGATACAACAGTTAGTACAGCGGGCACCTGAGGAGTCTCCGTGCTTAAGCATAGCACGTGCTTAAGCATAGAGACTCCAATTTGGACCACGCACGCTCTTAGTACACTTGCACTCAGCCGCTTGAATCGCCGAATTTTCGGCCATTCTACTAAACATAGGCGTGAAGCGCCCAACTCTTCACAGTCGTATTCCAGGATGGGCGGAACCAATTAATTTTAATTTGCATATCTAGCTAGCAGGGTCCTCCCATGCTACTGCTCCAGTTTTAGTTCAGATCATCAAGTCACTGCACGTTGATGCATTGGCACGCTGTTCTATTTTTGCATGTTTTTCGAACTTTGAGACAGTAAGTGCAAGCATAATAAATCATCAGAAGCGAAGCGCTAAATTTGGACGTCAGGATATACAACGATAATACAACACTTTACTTAATCAAAATCAGAAAAAAAGCCAAATAAAAATTTACAGAGAATTAGCCAGGCAGCACAACATATAGCACGTGCTCAATACAAATTCCTAGACCACAGCGCATAGTGCGACGCATAAAACATCATAAAACGGGTTAAACGCCTAAACATAGAAACTCTGCCCTTGTAGGCACGAAGCACCAAATTTCGGGTAAAAATTCTTTAGAGAAGTGTACTGATTATATTCTGAGCATTTTTATCCGATTTGGATAGTCTTGCAGAGCACTGCTAGACTCTTCAACAGATGTGACAACTTCATTATTGTTCTTCTCGTTTCATCTGCTCATCCTCAAATAGAATCGGCATTTTTGCGAATCAATTTTTTAAACATGTATTTTCGACTAGCCCAAGCTGTCTCATCAGCTTCCTTTTTTCCAAATTTTAGTTGTATACCGGTAAAAATTATTAGCGTTTTCTAGTTCTTCCCTTAATTCGCTTTCATTTAGATCATCTAGGAGTGAGTCATAAAGATCATAGAGAATATGAATTTTATCAACAAAACTGCTGTAAAATGGTTTGGTTTGGAGGTCTTGTATACTGTTCGGAAAATCTGGAAAAATCTGAAATCACGACTTTTACTAAAAAGCGCTAAAAACGGAGTTAGTCCAACCAGCTTCGATTACAGTCTCATTTGAGCTGCTTTCAGACACATCTGAAGAATCCCCATTGTTACTGCCTTCTCACTACTATCATCATTCGATCATTTGTTCAGACTCTGATTGTATCATTCTTCATATCTGATATCCCATGCATGAGGTATTTGTGTCTTTTTAAAGTAAAATTATTAAGTAATTGCTTACCGCAGATTTCACAGACTTTATTCATTTTGTCAACTATTCAAGATGTGGCATTCCTTAAATAAAGCTTTATCGCGTTTACATCACATTTTGACGTAGAAGCTCACATTCTTCACAATATTGGTCACTACCGTCACTTCAGTCAATTCTAAGCCTAGCATGCGTTTTCTTCATATGCAAAACGTTTAGCTTGGTTCTGAGAGTGAAGAGTGCTCCGATTTTTGACAATATCTCTAAGAATCTCAATTTTTGTTGGTAATATCGTCAATAATAATACAACTTCACGCAGAAAGGTCGTGTGCTGGTCAGTTGTTAGCTGATGCAATTACAAATAGGTGATTTTTATGAAAGCGCATAAGATATGCCCAATCGAGATTTTCAGAGGAATGTGGCGATGTGATGGTTTTTGTGCAGAATGAGAGGTGCACGAAATTCTCACGTTCTGCACAAAAACCATCACATCGTCACATTCCTCTGAAAATCTCAATTGGGCATATCTTATGCGCGTTTCATAAAAATCACCTATTTGTAATTGCATCAGCTAACAACTGACCAGCAAACCACCTTTCTGCGTGAGGTTGTATTATTATTGACGATATTACCGACAAAAATTGAGATTCTTAGAGATATTGTCATAAATCGGAGCATTCTTCACTTCAGAACCAAGCTTAACGTACTGCATATGAAGAAAACGCATGCTAGGCTTAGAATTGAATGAAGTGATGGTAGTGACCAATATTGTGAAGAATGTGAGCTTCTACGTCAGGAATGTGATGTAAACGCGAATCACATGTGCAATAAAGTTTATTTAAGGAATGCCACATCTTGAATAGTTGACAAAATGAATAAAATCTGTGAAATCTGTGGTAAGCAATTACTTAATAATTTTACTTTAAAAAGACACAAGTACCTCATGCATGGGATATCAGATGTGAGGAATGATACATCATAGTCTGAACAAATGACGGATTACGATAGTAGTGAAGGCAGTAACAATGGTGATTCTTCAGATGTGTCTGAAAGCAGCCCAAATGAGACTGTAATCAAAACTGGTTGGACTAACCCGTTTTGGCGCTTTTTAGTAAAAGTCGTGCTTTCAGATTTTGAAGATTTTCCGAACAGTATACAACACCTCCAAACCGAACCATTTTACAGCAGTTTTGTTGATAAAATCCATATTCTCTATGATCTTTATGACTGACTCCTAGATGCTCTAAATGAAAGCGAATTAAGGGAGAACTAGAAAAGCGCTAATAATTTTTACCGGTATACATTAAAATTTGGAAAAAGGAAGCTGATGAGACAGCTTGGGCCAGTCGAAAATACATGTTTAAAAAATTGATTCGCAAAAATGCCATTCTATTTGAGGATGAGCAGATGAAACGAGAAGACAATAATGAAGTTGTCACATCTGTTGAAGAGTCTAGCAGTGCTCTGCAAGACTATCCAAATCGGATAAAAATGCTCAGAATATAATCAGTACACTATTCTAAAGAATTTTTACCCGAAATTTGGTGCTTCGTGCCTACAAAGGCAGAGTTTCTATGTTTAAGCGTTTAACCCGTTTTATGATGTTTTATGCGTCGTACTGATGCGTTGTGATGTAGGAATTTGTATTGAGCACGTGCTATATGTTGTGCTGCCTGGCTGATTCTCTCTAAATTTTTATTTGGATTGTTTTCTTTCTGATTTTGATAAATAAAGGTGTTGTATTATCATTGTATAGCCGACGTCCAAATTTAGTGCTTCGCTTTTGATGATGATTTATTATGCACGCACTTACATGTCTCGAAGTTCGAAAAACATGCAAAAATAAAACAGCGTGCCAATGCTTCAACGTTCACGCCTATTACTTTCGTGCTTTATTGTGTAATGCTCTTAATTGTAGACCTATAGGATGATGCATTGTGAGTGCCTATAACTCAATTACGTGCGGTCAGGTTCGATGCTTATTTTTATTTATTTATTTATTTATTTTATTTATTTATTTTTTATTTTTTTTGGAAAAAGAGTAGAAATTAATAAATTACTTTCCAACTGTATACCCTACTCACTCGACCCACATAAGTGTAATGGGCAGGCGCCGCATACCTTTTGTCACGTGAGCAAAATTTTACCCGCACCGGTTTCCCGGATCTTCCGCTCTGTATCGCGTGTGTAGTACTAATCGACTACTCGGGCTCTTGCTCACTTTTTGCGCTAATATTCAATATAATTGAGAAACAATATAGCATTAACCTCACGGGGATTAACTTCGAAGTATCCATTTCAAATTGTGTAGTAGCACCTCTGCTACATAAGCTATAAATAAGATGAGAATGAATAACATAAGTTTTGTCTGATAAGCTGCAGAACCTACATAAATGTACAAGAAATAAAATGATTGCACACATAGAACAAGAAATAAAATGATCGCACACATAGGATAAAACGGCCAAGCACCCATGAGCTATAAATAAGATGAGAATGAATAACAAAAGTTTTGTCTCATAAGCTGCAGAACCTACTTAAATGTACAAGAAATAAAATGATTGCACACATAGGATAAATGGGCTAAGCAACTCATGAGAGGCTGCAGAACCTACATAAATTTACAAGAAATAAAATGATTGCACACATAGAACTAGAAATAAAATGATCGCACACTTAGGATAAAACGGCCAAGCACCCATGAGCTATAAATAATATAAGAATGAATAACATAAGTTTTGTCTCATAAGCTGCAGAACCTACATAAATGTACTAGAAATAAAATGATTGCACACATAGGATAAAATGGCTCAGCACCCATGAACTATAAATAAGATGAGAATGAATAACATATAAAATGATTTATTATACACGCACTTACATGTCTCGAACTTCGAAAAACATGCAAAAATAGAACAGCGTGCCAATGCTTCAACGTGCAGTGAGTTGATGATGTGAACTAAAATAAGAGCAGTAGCATGGGGGACGCTGCTCGCTACTTATGCAAATTAAAATTATTTGGTTCCGCCCGTCCTAGATAACCGACTGTGAATAGTTAGGCGCTTCACGCCTGTACTTTCGTGCTTTATTGTGTAGTAGTATGACCCCATTGTAGACGCTAAGCGCCTCATTGAGTCTCTATGCTTGAGCATGTGCTATGCTTAAGCACGGAGGTGCTGAAGGGGCCAGCTTTACTACTATTGGTTTCAGTCTAGTGTAAAAGGCCTTAGGTCCACGTGCAAACGTGATGCATTTCTTTAGCCTTAAGCCCTTAGCTTACGAGACATTGAGATTGAGTTGGCGTTGAAATCGTGCGTTATTACCGTTTTTCTGTAAGCTAGATCGCTTGAGAGGCGCAAAAACTATGAGAGCTGCGATGTTTTGTTTAACTAAGAAATAAAGCTAGCGTCCTATTACGTTTACACAGCTTACCGATAGGCGTGCTAGAGTTTCACTTATTTTGAGATATCTGATCTACGATTTATATAATAACTATGTCTTGAGCCATCATTCGAGATATGTGTTATGATATTGTTTAGTTTTTATATTCAATAGATGAGCTGCCCGGCGTTGCGGGGGCTGAACTTAGGCCTGATAGCTATATGGAATTGATATGTCTCTTGTATTTTTTATTTTTCAAGACTTTTGATGTTTTTGGTATATTTCTAAAAAAATTGTTGGTATAAACCATATTTTATTTTTTTGGATTTTTTTCAAAATGTCTTTTGTCAACCCTTTTTTGATCAAATCCATATTTTTGACGTTACAGAATGGTTTTGAAAATTGTTTAGCCATAATCATATTTTTTTGATGTTCTGCGCAGGATGTTCTGGAAATTTTTTTTAATAAAACCCATATTTTTGATGTTTTGGGATGTTTTGGAAAAATTTTTTTGTCAAACCATATTTTTGATGTTTAAGGATGTTTTGGAAAAATTATTTTAATCAAGCCCATATTTTTGATGTTTTGGGATGTTTTGGAAAATTTTTTTCGTCAAACCATATTTTTGATGTTTTAGGATGTTTTGGAAAATTTTTTTTGGTAAAACCATATTTTTGATGTTTAAAAAATTTTTTGTTTGTTGTAGCAAAGGGGTGTCATATATCACGCATTGATATCTCATATCACTCATATGATGGTATTTCCTATCTTATATCACTGCATGTTATGGCACGAGACAGGGTATCTATATCACACCTGTCTCATAGCATTGCCTATCTCGTAGCACAGGGTATCTTATATCCCATACTATCTTATAACATTGCCTATCTTGCAGCTCGGGGTATCTTATATCACTTCCTATCTTATAGCATTGCCTATTTTGTAGCACAGGGGTATCTTTTATGACGTCCTATCTTATAGCATTGCCTATCTTGTAGCACGTGAAAGTATCTTATATCACGTCCTATCTTATAGTATTGCCTATCCTGTAGCATAGGGTATCTTATATCACGTCCTATCTTATAGCATTGCCTATCTTGTTGCACATAGTATCTCATACCATTGCCTATCTTATAAAATTGCCTATGTTATAGCATTACTTGTGTTAAACCCGTATTTTGATGTTTCACAGTGCTGATCAATACTTTAACATATAACAATGTACATAGTGTCGCCAGGCATACTCCCTTAGCCGGGGCATCCCTATACAAACTATTGAGTATAAACTAAGTTTTGAAAAAAATAGCAAAAAATCGGCCATCTCCCGAAATCGTGGAGGCTTATAGCACAGGGGCCAAACCCCGCTCGTTCCCTGCCCAGGGCCAATGGGTGCGTTTGTCAAAATTTCAGAATCGCTACTACACCCCTCATAGGTAGGCCGACCTCGGGCCAAAATTTCAACCCCATCTGCTATGGGGCTGGAGCCAACCCGGACATACAAACACACTTTCACAAATATATATATATATATACACACATATATATATATATATATATATATATATATATATATATGGTTGTGTGTGTTATACAAATTCTCCACTGCAATAGCTGTAAGGGGGTTCATAATATGAAGATATTATGTTGGGGGTGAAAAAGTATATTATATGTACGCGCTAACGCGCTACATAGTGATGTCACTGTTGCACTGCGGTCTGCTGACTGATAAACATTAATGTAAGTAAGTTATATAAACTTAACGATATTAATAATGAAATTATGGTAAAAAATGTAGTCCTTGCAGTTAATCTAAGCAACCACTGAATTGATTTCAAAATAGTAAAGTTTTCTGAGCATAGACAGATCAAAAAAATTAAATACTTTCCGGAAAACTTGATGCTCACTCTACTGAAGCGTATTTAAAATTTTTCCGAGTATGACTGCCTTCATGAATTGCGCATTGCACGCTTTATAGAAATTATAGGGGTAGGTACCTTATTTCATTGTTTCAGCTTATTTGAGAAATTGCGAGAAAATCGCTTTCGAAATGATTGCTCAATCGTTTGGTTCGATGAAGGATTCGTGTTTCCCGGTTAATTCCCGAGAAACATGTATGCAGAAGGAAAATTTTGACTTTCAGCCTTTTTGGCCTAATTTCGCCTTATTTTTCCGAAAAATTTTCTACGCTCTTCATAATTGCTTGCGGCATTTGGGCTATAGAGCATGCATGAGGTGCGTAGGTGTCTTGAGCATATGTGGGCTGTGAGGGGCGATTTGGGGGTATGCACCCCCTAGAAGGCAGAAGGCCGAATAACCCCCTCCCCCAGAGACCACAATACAACCCCAGAATTTAATTTTTGAATTTTTTTCCGGGTTTTTTTCGCAATTAGTTGATTTCAATGGATAGTGTTCGATGAGAAACGTTGAAAAATGGTGTTTTTCACCATACCACCAATGTTAAGACCTTTTTTGACCTATGAAAAATCTTGCACCCTCTCCCCAGAATTTAGGTGCTTCCCACCTATGGTTATGATTTGTGTCTGCACGTGGGCGGTCTGGAGAAGATCTAATAAACCGAGCAGAATGGAAAGATGGAAAACTTTTTGAATAAAATGAGACAAAAGGAAGTCCTAAAATGGATTAGAATTGTGAATTTTCTTTAAAATGTTTGAAATTGACCAAGCAAAGTTCTAACGCTAGCATAAGTGTCAGTTTTTGATGTCGGTGCGGTGGCCCGAAAAAAGCTCAATTTGTGACCCTCAGGACTGATTAACCCTTAAGTCTACCACGTCCAGCATCCATGAACGTCAACACGTCATCTTTGCAGCGAAAGTCAGCTCCATACCCACGTATATAGCATCGGATGTAGCAATATCTATACATACGTCAATCAGCTTTGTGTGTTCAACTGTTAAGAATGGAGCAATAAGTGGCAAAATGATTTTTCATTATAGCACGTCGCTTAATCGAGTGGCTTAAAAATCCGACGAACAGCGACCTGCTATTTCATTGATCGGAATATATATTTGTGATTCACTCGAAATGCCGACAAGAAACGCTTTTTTACTAGCATTCATAACGATGATCCTGTTGCAGACTAATCGGCCATCAATCAGCGTCCCAATGCGAGCCATGAAAAGGGTTTGTAAATTTAGGCCCGAATGAAAGAACGTGAGTTAAAGTCGGATAAAACACAGCAAAAATTTCGAGATGAATTTTTGGTACGACAGAGAGCGGTTAACTTTAACCCAAGTTTAAGGTGTAATCCTTCTGCTATCAGCGTTAGGTAAAAGGTTAAAAAGGTTAACGTAGGCTCATACACCCGAAATTAGGTATCGCCTGCACACTAGAACCGTGTGTAACATCGCTAGACCCCGCAAGGGGTCGCGACCATGCATGGACATCACCAAAATTCTGCGGGTTGCAAGGTTTTCAAAGGTAAAAAACGGACTTAAAATGGTGGGTTGACGGAAAAACATAATTTTTCAACGTTTCTCATCGAGAACTATCCATTGGCATTAAAAAATTTCGAAAAACAAAAAAATTTAAAAATTGAATCCTGAGTGTTATTTTGATTTCTGTAGGGAGGGGGGTATTCGGCCTTCTGGGGGAAAGGGATCCATTCCCCTACCCCGAACCCCCGCACGCCGAGGTGTGGTTGCGACTCGCGACTTCCCGAAGGTTAACATCGCTGTCGCAAACTGTCGCAAAGGATGAAAGCCTGGGTTGGCCCGAACCGGCTACCGAGAAGAGCCAGACTCCTGCAGGAGTCGAACCCGGGTCGACGAGAATTTAAAATGTAGAGCAAGCAGAAAACATTAATGAAACATTATTGATCGGACGATTTCAAGGATTTTGAATAATGTCGAGCGTTTAACACAAAAATTATCGCATCGTTCAGGTGCTGATTCAAACTAGAAAATTTCTTATTAATTTTTTATTATTTGCTCTGTTTCTATGTCCTTACGAATCATATTCAAAATTTCCGTATACTCCAAATAAGTATTTAATGAATTGATGTATGTATGTTAGACATTGCAAAACAGGCGTTAACCTCAGGTTAACTATCCTCAGAAAGTCGGGATACTTTGCTTTAAGCACGTATTAGCTTAACCGAGTTTAACCAATCTTCTGTCGTACGGATTAGATTTAAACTCCTGTTCTGCCCGAGAATTTCTGATGATGTTAGTCTGAAATGACTCACGTTCTGTCATTCGGGCCTTAATATGATTAATAATAATAATTGATTATTATAATTACAATTACATGAATGGTACATACAAAATAAATTTATTTGATGCATTGGTTAGAACAATATTTTTGGAAGATGTGAAGTTTTTGAAGACCTTTAGGGGGATAAGACATCCGAAGGAGAAGCGGGCGAAATTTCATCTAAAATACCAGGTTGTGTATTATCTTTTACCCCCCCCCTAGATCAGGAACCAGGAATAACATTAAGACAAGTTTTATATCCATTTTATTCGGTAATCAAAATAGAAATTAGCAGTACCTAATTATTAGCCAGTATTATTACCACTGCTAGCCTGTAACACAGCTTTATAGCGAATTAGGTGTATACGCTAAAATTCTGAAATAATATAGTATCTCTTTCCAATTTCAACAGGACTAGAGCCGCTCATTGCATAGTGAAATTTTGATTGAACGTCCCTGGCCCATCTCCTGCAGGACTCCAATAAGTTCAGCAACGTTCCTATCAAAGGAACCTCCAAACCAAGTGTCGTTACTCTAATAGTCAGCGGCCTTTCCTTTTAGCAAGTGCTAGGCTGCCTTTGATCTCGTGCTAACTGCCTTTTCATAGAAAAAATTGGCTTCTACAACTACCTAAATATTTTTCGGGTTATTCAGGAATGTAAGAACATTTTTAGTTGGAATTTTGTTCCGAAAATAGGCGCCATTTTATGATTCACTTCAGTAGTCATTGATTTGCTGCGCAATCTTCAATATTTTTCTGAATATCGTGATGATTTTAGCGGCCAAACTTTACTGAATTTCGAGAATCACTCCTTCAGGTCCTTGCCCCACGTCACCTGAACCCATCTTTCACTTCGACTCAGTTCATTAGGAATTTACTTTTTGTGAAGAAAATTTCAAATACCATAACGCGCTCCATAGACAGTACATTTGGTCCCGTCAATTAGCGATTGCTTTTTGCTAGCTTTATATCCCGCTATGAAAATCCAATGAAATTCGTATCATAGGTAGCGCGTTAGCGCGTACCTATAATATATTTTTTACCCATAACACTTAAGCACCCTCTATAGTTATAATTAGATATATCTAGGAGGTGCGGTTCATAGATAATAAAAAATTCGCTTTAGGTGTTTTTTCTTTACGTTTAATGTTTAGTGTGTTGAGAGCGTTTTAGGCTTTTGCGTGACTTTTTAACATATACAAAGCGGTTACGTTTTTTTGCCCAGCGTTTACACAACTCATTATAAATGCCTCATACAATTTGATGGTACAGACTTGTAGAGAATCAAATTATCTAAAATCTAGTGTCTTTTGTTTTTTGAATTTTGCATTAGTTCTAAGAAGGAGTTTAAAGAGCGCTAAAAAATGCGGGTGTAAAGACAGATTTTGGTGGCGTTTTTTACTTATTTCTGTCTGCCAATAACTCCGGTTATGAGTCCAAAAAAGTTTTCCAATTAGAAATGTACTAGGACCTAAGGGCTACTTTCTGCTTACCTGGAAATTCCTTACACTAAACGCGGAGTTAGATCCAGGGATTTAAAGTTTACAATGGTGGATTGTGTAAAAAACAGGTTTTGTCTTAGATTTCTCCGCCAACTTCTCCGCTTAGAGATCGGGACAAATAAAATAAAATAAAAATAGAGTACGTTCTAGGGGCAACACGTCGCAGCAAATTGCGTTGAAAAACTCAATATTGAGTTACTTCTGGAGGTGCTGAAGTTCGAAATCAGGGATGTAACACGCTGTACGTTTTATTCCCTTTTTTATTGATCAATGTCTCAAATAGAATATGGAACTAAAGTTTTCTTACACGCAAACGTACTACAACTTAAAGGCTACAAAGCTGGCTCAAATTGAATTTGTTCACACACAAAGGGGAGTTCGCTTTAGATTTCTAAAGTTTTCACTCTGCTGGTGCGCAAAAAATCACGTTTTGTACCTTTTTTAGTTTCCCAACTCCGCCGGTTATAAATCAAGACGCGCAAAGTAAAATAAAATAAAGTACACATCAAAGGTCACACATCACACTTGGACGCGTTTCTTTAAACTAAATACTGAGTTAGACGTTAAGGTGTAAAGTTTGAATTCTGGTGTAAAAAACACGTTTTTTGCTGATTTTGTGTCAGCCAACTTCTCCGGCTATAAATCGAGTTGTGCAGACTATTCTATAAATAAAGCACGTGTCGGCAGTTACAAACCACACTTGGTCGAAATTCTCTACACCACTTCTGTGGTGAAAAAACGTTATTGCAATTATTCTGTCTGTTTAGTTCCTCGTGTATGAACTGATATGTAAGCACTTATGTAAAAAATACAGAACGTCTATAAGGGTAACACATCGCAGTAAGAGGCACTTCTTTACACTTAATATTGAGATAGTTTTGGAGCTGTGAAATTCTAAGTCTGGGGTGGAAAATATGTTTCTGCGGACACACATTCTACTGGACGAATCAATTTGCACTCAATGGAGGTGTAAAGTAGTTCACACGGAAGGTTTGCTATGTTCCCAAAGCGTTGTGGAGAGTAATTTGTGTAAAAACTATTCGGAACATCCGGATTACGAATCAGATTTTAGGCATTCTTTGAATGACCAGTTGAGTATAGTATACACTGAAAATTAATTTTAGCTACAGAGCATTGCCGAATTTGAAGATTCTTTTGATACGTTCTCCAAAACGTAAGGATTTCTTCGCACTATTAGAAATACAGACTTGACATCAATGAATTTCTCTAAGCAACGCAAAAAATTAAAGTATATTCTGCGAACTCTAAAAACTCTCACTTCTTTGAATAATTTTCGATGCTTCACATAAGAGTGTACAAACATTACCTAAAATGAAAACTTTTGTGAATTGCTTGCAAGTTGCAACGCACTGACTCGTATCGTTACTGGTAGAAAACTAACTCCAAATGTATTTAAAGGTGTTTTATTTTGTTACCATTAGCATTATATCTAGCAAATCTGGCGTCAATTGGTCTAGTGCACACAATCGTTGCGTAAGTGCAAGTGTAGCTATATGTAGTCTGTTTCACATTTTGTTTACTCCATCTACCTTCCCATAGCCACTGCGTATCTAACTTGCTGCTATTTCAATCGTTTTTTCGGTTCAATACTTTAATTCTATCTGCAGGCTGTAAAATATATACTTCGATTTTTGCGTTGCTTAGAAAAAGTCTGATTTTTAACAGATTTAGCTGTAAAGTTTACACTGAGAAGCACTTTTTCGCTCAGAGCATTGGGTATAAAAGTATTTTGCGGAGGACCAATTGTTTTTTAAAAAGTTGCCCCTGAGTTGTAGATTACGGATCTGACCTTAAAATTTCTTTACACTTAATGGTTGTTGCTGAAAAATGTAAAGTATAAGGATTTTTTACTCTTAGCGTATCCTGAAGCTTATCTAAGTCAATTTAGGTTTCTGTGTTGTTCAATAGGTTTTATAATGTAGAGGGTTACAATATCTCAAAACGTAATTTTTTTCTCTTTTAACGCAATATTTCTCGATCTGTGGTCGTTTTATTGTAAAGGGTTCGAGACTAAAAACAAAATTTCTTCCGCTACTCCGCTAAGTAGGCGAAACATGCTTATTATGCTTTAAATGTGCCCGGACCTTAGCGTTACAGATCCTTGTTTATTTTGTTTCTATACACCCAATATTGCGTTATTAGCACACGTGTAAAGTAAAGTTTAGACTGAGAAGCACTTTTCCGCCCAGAGCTTTGAGTATCAAACAATTTGCGGATGGCCAATTTTTTAAAAATCTTGCCCCTAAGCTGTAGATTACGAATCTGACCTTAAAATTTCTTTACACTCAATGGTTGTTGCCCAAAAGTGTAAAGTATACAGGATTTTTACTATTAGCGTGTCCTAAAGCTTATCTAACTCAATTTTGGTCTCTGTGCAGTCCAATTGATTTTATAATGTAGAGGGCTACAATATCTCAAAACGAAAATTTTTTCTCTTTTAACGCAACATTTCTTGATCTGTGATAATTTTAGTGTAAAGGGTTCAAGACGGAAAAAGAAATTTCTCCATCTACTTGCACCCCCAGAATTTTGGCGCTGCCCACATATGGATATATGGCCTGAATTATTTAATAAAAGAAGGAACTAGCAAGGAAAAATGCTCCCTTGGAACAAAAAAGGTAAATATACTTGAATTTCTTCATTGTTAAGGATGTACAAGGAGGGGACTAGGGAAATTTCCCTATGTGTGCAGAAGCCATAGGAATGTGCTAAACAGCTAGACTTCCTCTAAACAACGCGAAAATCGAAGTATATTCTGCGGCCTGTGAAAAATGAGGGTGTAGTCACAAAATGTATTATGTGTTTCACAAAAGAGCATTGAAGACACTCTCATGACTATTAAATAATCAATGATTTGTTTATTTAATGAAATCTTGACCTTCCACAATGCTCTGGAGTAGAAGATAATAGTGTAAACTTTACACCAACATGGCCAACTCAATAGTTTTTTTATGAAAAACCACAAAAAATTTCTTCAAATTTTTCTAAATAAGGTAATCAAAATACTCATCCATCGTAATCGAAATTACTACGGGAAATCTGCAGAAACGCGCATAGGCCGCAGAATGTATTTCGATTTTTGCGTTGTTTAGGAGAAGTCTAACTCTTAAGCTTATTCCTATGGTTTCTGCGCATATAGGGATATTTTCCCTAGTCCCCTCCTTTTACATCCTTAACAATGAAGAAATTCAAGTATATTTACCTTTTTTGTTCCATCGGAGCATTTTTCTTCGCGAGTACACACTTATTATATTTTTACCGTGTAAAATTATAACGTATCATTTTTTATCTCAATGCATTTGTACATATGCCTATTTATTTCTCACGGTAATGATTAGCGTCTTTTTTCTGTTTTGTCTCTATGCTAATTTATCCTTGTGTTTTCCCTAATTTTGGTGTCCTTTTCCACATTAATCAGTCGAGTAGTTAATTTATTTCCCGTTAAGTCAGCTAAACTCTCGACTAGGTACGCTCGCGCTGTACATATAGAGCTGGATTTCTCTATGCGTCAGAGCTTTTCGCTTTATCTTTATAATTAGTCGTCAATATTACTTAGGGGTAATGTACACCGCGAGTAGTGCAACGCCGCGGAGTGTCTCCTCTGATTGAGAGGCAATTTCGAAAGGTGAATTGCCCTTTTTATTACCTTTTCAAAAGAAATTCAATTATCCAAAATTATTGAAAATATTACTTAATCTTTATGTAATGATGATTTGTCGGCCTATAGCTCTTTGTTGTGGAACTCAAACTTCAGCTTATTTGTACTATTAGGAATCAAAACGTTTCCAAACTAATTGACATTGGGAAATAAGTTAATTTATCAATTTGAGAATTTTCTGGGGTTTCGGGAGAAGATCAGCTGATCTTGCGAGCAATATCCAGGGTTACGTAAGTAACTAAGAGTTAGGAAACTAGGGCGTAGCTGCCTAGATCTCCGACTAGAAGCGGTCAGCAATTTAGGACCGAGGAGATCGAAGCCGTAGGTTTTGAGGATCATATTTGGTTGGAACGTGACCTTGTATCACTAGCTACCTGACCAGCGCTAAGTGTAGCCTAGGTACTTAGGTTAGGCCCGAAGTTAATTAATACCCCAATTAATTTACAGTTTTACGGAACTACTGGGTGTGAAGAACACTTACACTCAAATTCGTAATCCTGACGTCACATGAAACATTTTGGAAAAAATTAAGCTTCTGCAACGCTCTAAAACTAAAGTTAATTTTCAGTATAAACTTTACACAACTGCTTGGTGTAAAGGAGACGTACACTCAGATTCGTAATCCTGACCTTATGTAACATATTTTGGAAATAAATTAACGTTTTGCAATGTTCTGGAAGTAAGATAAATCCGTAGTGTAAACTTTAGGCATTAACAATAAATGAATAGTGCAAACTTCACACAACTACTAGGGTGTAGATGAAAACTATCAGTCAGATTCGTAATTCTTACATAGAACTTTTTAAATAAAATTTAGCTTCCGCAAGTCTCTGGAACTATAGTAAATTTGCAGTGTTAGCTTTACAGAACCACCGAGTGTAAAAAAGATTTTAGTCGAATTCGTTATTCTGATATTACTCTGATATTACGATTAACATTTATGAAAAAATTATGTCTCCGCAATGGCCTGAAGACAAATAAATATTAGATGTAAAGCACTTTACACCACTGTTGAGTACAAACAAACGCACCTTACTGGCGTATAATGTTTGATTCCTGGTAAAGTTTTAGACTTGAGATCATATTCAGACTCATAACCGGCGAAGTTGACAGACAAAAGCCTACCAAAAGCGTCTTTTTTCACCCCAAAGTTGAAACCTTACCTCTGAAAATAACCCAGCATTGGGTGTTAAGATAAACGTAGCCAAGTGTGATATTTAACCAATGACGTGTAACTTATTTTCAAAATAATTTGAACTATTCAATTCATAATTGGAGTAGTTGATAGGCAAAAATAGGCAAAAACGTATTTATTTACCCACGAGCGTTTAAAATTTGCATCATTAGAAATAAGTCTGTATAGAGTTTAAAAAAACGCGCTCAAATGCGATGTATTAGCCTAAAGACGTACTTGATTTTTATGATACTTCGCACTTTCTGATTTATAACCGGCGCGATTGACAAAATGAAAGAAGGTGAAAACCTATTTTTTGCGTCCACCTCCCAAGTGTAAACTTTAAACCGCCAGAACTAACTTCATGTTAATCTTACACAAACACCGTCAAATTAGTCGTAATACTCTGAAAACTTAGTATTTTTCCATAAATAGGTTTTTGGGCGACTCTCGTACGAAAAATTTGGCAGACATATACAAAGTGAAAACTCGACTAAGATGTGTCTTATTTTCGCACTCTTTACACTCCCACTCGTGAACTAATGGAAAATTCAAAAAAACAAACAGAATATATTTAGAAAATTTCGTCTTCTACAATTTTGTACAATTGAATTCCGTGAAGCATTCAGGCTAAGGTGTTTACAAGGTACAAGCTGGGCGAAAAAGCGTCAGAAGTTTCTATATGTTATAACTTTACGCTTGAACTTTACACGCTCATAGCAAGCATGGCATAAAGTGTAAAGAAAAGGAAAGAAAACGTACAGCAGCGATTTTTTCAATATCTTTGTTTTAGAAAAACCGCATCTCCCAGATGTGTTCCATTTTAGATGTAGGGGTAGAGATAAAATGGGGTACCCGAGTTTATTATACGCGCTAACGTGCTATCTATAATGAAAATGCGATACTGATATCCAACTAAATCAGCTATTTAGCACAAGTCAAAGTTTCCTTCTAATGCTGTTTACTAAACTAGTGAGAAATGTCTTCAGAGGACACTTTGTTTTTTTCAGGAGCCGCAGAATATACTGCGATGTTTCATGTTGCTTAGTGAAAGCCTAATTTTAAGCAGATTCTCGATTTTTTCACGCGCATATGTGACTTTTTCCTGGTCTTCTCCTTTCATGTCTTTAATAATCCTCAATTCCAAGTATATTGGCCCTTTTTGTTCTATCGGAGCATTTTTCCTTTGCTGTTGTGATATGGTTGAATTTTAAATTAAACGGCCCCCAACACAGTAAAATAATTAAGTATTAAGGTGCAATCACCGAGTATGGTGCTAAGGAGGAGAAAAATTTATGCCCAAGCCGGATAAAAATGTTCGATTGAGCCGGCAAAGAATCTCGTTACATCCACGTCGGTAGATCCATCTGAAAATTTTCGCTAGATCCACATCGGTAAAATAGGTTCTAAGTATGTAGGCATGGGCTGAAATCTCGCTACCTTTCAAAAATTAACGGTGATAATTGAACAAGGGCTTAAGGGTTTGGGAGTTTCGGAGCCTCAGAATAGATTTTAGGCATGTTTTTTATTTCCCGCAATCCAACCCTATCGGAATCAGGCGGATTTCTTATTAAAAAATGATGTAATAGACCCTCGGTGTAAGGGTGGCGCTCGTGATTCCATCTTTAGTTTTTTTGTTGCTACAGCAAATTTTATTCACGCAAATAAAACATCGCCAAACTATAGAGAAAACATAAGAAAGTTTTATTCTGCGAAAATATATATATATATATATATATATATATATATATATATATATATATATATATATATATATATATATATATATATATATATATATATATATATATATATATATATATATATATATATATATATATATATATATATATATATATATATATATATATATATATATATATATATATATATATATATATATATATATATATATATATATATATATATATATATATATATATATATATATATATATATATATATATATATATATATATATATATATATATATATATAGTATTTACATGATGAGTCGCAGTTTTTTATGTACAATATCAATTTTTCAATGCATATGGGGGCCGCAGTCATTGACCGGCCGTACCAAATCAAGACAATATTTTTTAATATTATTCATATTAGACACTTTAATGCAAAAAGCTCAAATGAAAGAGGCAATATATTAACTGAAAGAGATTTTCGAGAGCTACAAATTAAAGCATCTTATAACAAAAGCCAGAAATCTGAGGAGCACGAGGCCTCTAAATTTGTACTCGAAAAGTAAGATTTTTTATTACAGTGTACGTCGACTGGACTGGATGTTTTATTGTTTTCAAAATATGCTGGTTTTTGCGGACCAAGAAATGATCTTTCAGACGAGTTAAAACAAACAATCGGCTTGCCAGAGGTAAAGAAGCAGTGCATCCCTAAACTTGCGCCCCATTTTTTGGAAGGCCCTGAAATTTATAATAATATCCGAATTTAAAGATAATTTCGTGGCACATTTCGATGTTTATTTCATGGAGAGCGTGGATAATGTGATTTTTCAATTCCTGAAGGTTTAAAGGATGCATTTTGTTCATTTCAGATTTAATAAAGTGTCAAACGAAAAAATGCATCACGCAAAGTCGGAAAAATAAGAAAGTCTACGCATGGAGGAGATCCACGATCCGCATAAATGGGCAGCAACCAAATTCTTGAGGTCTTGATGGAGTTAAATCGAAAAAACATACCAAAATTAAATCCTGCGTGTCTACCTTAGTCTACGGTCGGTGTTTTGGATTCTCCAGGGTCTAAAACCGCCGCATCTCCCCCAATGTGTGCCCATCCAGCCTTCAGTAGCGTTAATGATATTTCTCTCAAATGGATCAATCAATTTGCATTGGCCTGAGCAAGATTATTTTCAATTCATTTAAGTGCACAGTGAATCCGGCGATATTTTGCGCGATGATCCTATTTGTACACTGAGGGTCTACCGCGATAAGCTGATATCTAGTTCAATAATACCCCGTGTTGTTTGTACCCAGAAAACTCTTCAGAGGCACAACTCAACAGAACCACTGTTTTCTCTGCAGGTCTGTGATGCACAGCATGGGCTATATGGAGGGTCAGTCGGACTGGGGGACTCTGCCTTGGAAGGTGTTTTTAGCCACAATGATCTTTAAAGGTAGCATTGCATGATAAAACAGCGTCATTAATTTTCTGACCGTCGTTTTACCTCATGGCCAAAAAGTTTCCGTTTTCGGTGCTGGGGGTCTGGCCGCACTATTGCACAGCAATGCCCGCCTACCTTGGGAGGTCGCGGGGCATCAGCCTCTTTTGAGGGATCATTTTGTTAGCTTTTTGGTCCAAAAATGAACTTAGAAACTAACCAGTGCTATAAATAGCGTCAAAACTGTGTTATTCCGATCTATTCAAGTTCGAGCAATTTTTATCTGAAGAAAATGTCGGATCTTCATTCAATTTGGCCTTTATTTGGCCTCACTCACTTTTTCGTCAAAAATATTTCCTACTTTTCTTTTTTGGGGGTCAGGCTTAACTCCCAAATTCCCTCACGCCCGTGCCTGGTCTAGACCTTCGCCAAAACCCTCCCCCGCATGCATGTCTGGTCACAAATGTCTGTTCACGTCTGTCTCTCATTGTTCATGTATCCATTGCGTCATGTACCAGTAGAATACTTAAACCGTGTAAACAACAAGTAGTCTTTTTACTATCAAATTATCGACCTCTCTGCAACTTTAGAAAATGGATTCGGTCGATAGCCAATCAGGGGCATCGGTTGAAAAGCAAAACAGTTGGAGAATCGTCAAGTTTGGCGGCCAATTTTAGCTTCGCGGATCACAGGCGTCCGCTAAAGCGCGAATACACTGAAGATCCGCGCCAAGAAGAAATTAGATTATTGTATCTAAACGCTATCATCGGCTCTCTGATCTTTTAAAAGACCTCGATATCTCTAATACCTAACCCAAATCGGAAAAAACGAATCTACAAGGAGACCATTCGCGAGACAATATTGTTTATTTGCCAGACAGAGGTGTGTTAAAACAGTTTCGTAAAGAGAGGAGAGGAGCCACAGTCTGTCTCAGACAACTTCGGTCATAAATTTTAAAATTATCTCCCGCAATAAGCTGACAGATTGCGATTATAGCATTGATCTGATATATAATTATCGTAACTCTGGCTTACTGTCGATGAAAATTCTTGAAATTTATGCACGAAGTTATGTGAAACAGACTATATGTAAGTCTGGGGTTACTTGTCGTCTTGTCGTCACGTCAGCCAACAAGGATAAAATAGACTTTTCTGTAGCCGTGGTTTATATGAAAATCCCGATTTTGTTTCTGCACTCATTTAAGCAAATTTATAGTCGTATCCATGCTTGTTTAGTAAGCGCGTTTTTTCGTCCTAAAAGTCCTTTACATTGACGGGAAAAGATCGCATCTCTTGAACGTATCTGCTGCTCAGCGGGCTCCAGCATCAGCAATCTTCAAAGCGCGTGCCTACCTAATAATTAACGTTCGGTACCCCAGCATGCATTTATCCCCCCACCCTGACGGGATGCATGTTGAATAAGTGATTTTTTCATAACTTACTCGTAAGTAATACAAAATATTGAGTACCCTGTTATTGTTTACGCTTTGAACCCACCTAATATTGAACATGTAAAGTTTTGTGTAAAGTTAAAAAATATGGGTTTTCTTCCTTAGTGACAGCTAAATCATTTAAATAAAAAACACCCTCTATCAATTTTGATTGTTTTAAAAATTGATTTAATTGAAGAAGGTCGCTGTAAAGAGTCTAAAGCTCGCTTCAGAGGTAAGAGTGGGTGATATCACCGACTGTTTTTCTTGGTTTTGCTCCAATTTTCCTGATTTTTTGACGGCGATATTGCCGACTAAAATTGACTGAATCGGATCCTTTATTTTTTTCTGCTGATATCGCCGACAATTTGTGCATAAAGTATAGTACAGCCATTGTAAGAAAATATGTGCACGCGCTTGGCTTGCATACGCATTGAATAATTAATTGTTATTGGACAAACCATGAATGTTTGATCATATTATAATTAAAAAATAATAAGGAGGCAAAATAAGGTAGAGTAAAAAACTAAATAAAGTGTTGGATTAAAAATAAGTAATCGAATGGAAAATTGCGAATTAATTCCCTCGAATTGATTATCAACTGAAAGAGACAAATTTTATAATATTATGCGCCTTTCGAGTTGCAAAATCCTTGATTTTCTGAGACAGTTGTATGCTTATTTTTCAACTTTTCTGGCAGTTTAAAAAAACCTGAAAGACTTAAGAATGAGATCGTAATAAGACCTTTTTATCTGTCGTTCACGAACTGTGTTCTGTATTTGCGGAATTTTTCGAAATAATTTTTATTATACAGGGTGGCGCAAAAAGCAGCTATCACATCCAGCACCATAATTTTCTCTCTTCGTCGCCTCTGGCCTTGCGGTCTTCTGCTGTTTACACAAACTTTCATCCAGCTGTAATCTGCGAATTTCGGCATGAATTTTCAAATTCAGCAAAGTCAAAACACTAATTTAACAGTAGGTCATTTTTATGAGCTCCTTAGGATTTCCAAAGACTAATAAATGAGGATCGATTAGGATTATAAGTTTTCAAGCGATACTTCATGTGAAATCGGACGAAAAATAAAAAATCATAAGCTGAGCGAACAAAACGGATTAAAATAAATCAATTTTGCACTTTAATCATCATAATTTGATCTCTATTTCGGTGTTTTTTTGATCGAAATTCCTAAGATTTTCTCGCAAAAAAACATTAAATTGACTCGGCGCTTTTTGTTAGCTGGTGAAGCCAGCTAGAAAAACTTAAGAGACGTTATCTCACTTTTTCGCGAAATACTCATGAATTTTCAATAAATCATAAAAGTAAAATTAATCTTCTTGTGCTTATATTCAGAAAACAACATTTCAAGGCGTTAAACAAGCAACAAAATTCATAAAAAAGCAAGATAGAATTTCTTTTTTTGTGTTTTTCATTTACGGATAAAATTCGAAGTGATCCTTGCTAAAAAAATGACGTTCAGTAGACTTCATATTTTAGCCATTAAAGCCTAGCTAATGAAACTTTGCATTCTTATAGAATAGTGAATCGTAGCACGCAAGAGATCGTAAGGGTGCAGCACAAACTGTTCAAAAGTTATTGATTCAGATATGAATGTTCTTTTTTGCGCCACCGTTTTTAACTTTCACATAAGTATATTTTTAAATTTTTCCCCGTTATTTTTTTATTTGATTCTTTTATTTTTTTTAAAATAACGGTTTATTTAATTTCACTTTAACATTGCCATTTACAATATTACGTTATAAGTCCCTACATATGTAGGTATGTACATGCGTACATTGCGTGTATGAGTATACCCTCTAGAATAGAAAAATTGAAATTATGTAAGGAATATGGGGCAAAATCAAGGCCAAAAACGGATGAAAATCGAAAATTTTCTTTGATTGCTTTACATTGACAGAAACTGTGTAATAACGTAGTTTAAAAGCTTGCGCTTATACCAGATTTTTGAGGTCATTTCGGCAGAAAAAAAGATAAAATTTTGATCACCAGACCGGCTAACTCCCCTCCCCATATCATCCATGCTGTGCACATATGCACAGTACCTATGGATTCTCAGGCGGCTCTGACATAGGCGATATCGTAGATTTTTCTCCGCGATACCGGCAATGTCGCATCGCCCTTATCGCCAATATATTACTATTACTATAAAAATGAATGTAATCAATGCTATAATCGCAATCTGTCAGCTTATTGTCGGACATCGTTCTTAAAATTTATGCCCTAACTCGTGGGAAACAGACTGTAGGCGTAGATTTAAATCAGGCCGATGTTCAACTTGGCCATAATGCTTCCTTTTGTTAAAAAGATTCGAATTTAAATTCATATACACAAATGAAAGTAATGGTTATACTAACCTCCAGCATGCGACTAAACCCATCAGAATCAAATTTTTGGCCTTTTTACGATTGGGGTGCACAACCGCTAACTAGTACACTACCGCTAATTTTTAAAACGATCTGAATAGTATCTAAAATAATGTTTGAGTGTTAATAACATATTAATTCAACTTTAGAAGACCATGAATAATGTGATTCAATAATGTTATTATAAAGACGATGAATTGCTTATTATAATTTGTAGGTACTATCCTAATCGTAACGCGGCCACTACATAATGCATGCAAGACTGAGAGTGCAAATAAATAAATCTTGCAAAACTTGATAAACTTCAATTGCAACCCAACTGAAGTAAAATGGAGGTCTCCACTATACTGTTTGGTAGACGGATTGTATTCTAAATTTCTATCTTTTGCAAAAAGATCAGTATCTAGCCTTCACAATTTAGGGTTGGTGCTTGAACGTCTAACTCAAATTTCTTATGCAAATTTTTGCATTAGCAGAAATAGGATCAATGAAGTTTTTATTGCCAAATACGTGTTAGGGACTTATAAAATCGATTTTAGATGGTCATTGCGGTGATTCATTTCATTGAAAGCCCTTAATTTTTTTAATGAGAACCTTCAGTCTGATGATGAACAATACTAATGAATTGAGATATTCTGAACACGAACTTGACAAGAATGTCGTATAACTACTTAGTTAAATAATAACTCTCTCATACACGTAAGAGTGAGGATTAAGCAATCATTTATTCCCCTCCCCCTAAAATTGGCCCGGAGCCTCTTTCCGATTTTTGAGCCGTTACATGTATGAATTCTCTGTACAAAATGACTTATTTTTTAAAGTTTAGACACATAAAATGGAAAAAGAATAGCATATCTACTCGTACATCACATGACTTTCGTTTGATATTACCCTTACGTTAGCGGTTGTGCCACCTACCCCTTTTTTCGGCTTGTGTGACTCGATTTGATTTAATTTTTCCGCTTTTTGATTCGAATTCAATATTTTGCTCGAATATTTCTAATTTTGATTATCATTTTATTTTAATCCTAATTTTGACGTGATCCCGCTCAAGTTGAATTCGGGGTCAAATTTACGAAAGGTATCCGGATTTTAGACTCTTATTTTGTGTTGTGTTGTGACCCACGATCACTCTTTTATAATGCAAAAAAAATTTAGAAAAATGCCTCAACTGTAAACGCGTCGAGCCTTTTGAAGGCATTGGATATGAAATCTAATCTTACTCCATCTCCGAATAAATCGACAGGTTATAACGGATGTCGAGGTGCCCATATCAATGCCCTCAAACCATGCTTGCCGAGCTTAAAGAATAAACAGAAGGTGACACAGGTGGAAATCCTTTCTGATGCGGTTGCGCACTGTCGTCGGATAAACAAGGTTTCTACCTACCAGACAGGAAAATGTGGTAGGGGAAGAGGATTTTGCGGGTCCTAGACCACACCTGGGTGGGGGGTTTGGGGGTTGTGCACCCCTAAAAAACAAAAATATCCCCTTCCCAGAAATCAAAATACCCCTCATCCAGAATAAAATTTTTAAAATTTTCTTTCGCGAGATGCCAATGGATTGTGGTCGATGAGAAACGTCGAACAATGGTGTTTTCTTCGCCATACCACCATTTTTAAGGTTTTTTTACATATGAAAAATCTTGCACCCCTCCTCCCCAGAATTTTTTTGTTGCCCACGTATGGTCTAGAGACCAATCATAAACTGCATTTGAATTCTCAGAAGGTTCAAATTTTGAACTGCCTTTTGAGCCCAAGAATAATGGATAAGCGACCTTAAGATCGTTTTTCGTCGTTTTTGACGATTCTCTGTCTTCCTGAAGCATAAAATGAGAACAATTTTAAGAAAATAAAAAGGTCGAACAAATTGAACAGAATATAGTCAAAACACAATATTCACAAAGCGCCGAAAATTGGTCTGAGTAGCTAAAAACGCTTAAAAAGCGCATAACATAACCAAAATTTTGTCAGACAAAAACAAGACAAAAACGTGCTTTTCAACCAATATCATAGGTAGCGCGTAAGCGCGAACCTATAATATACTTGGACCCCTGTAAAAAAGTGACTCACCCTTCAGCTATAACGGGACACTTTTGTATTAAGCGATTTTTATCGATAGATAATAAAATAATTCGATGCTGCCATTGTTTACCTCTTTCGACACGTCTACCCAGTGCGTAAAGACCGTGTCAAGTTTTACCGTAACAACCTATAGTTATTTAAAATTTTGATCGGTTAAGCTACTTTTCTAGCTCAGTTTTGCATTCTGTTCAGTCTGATTATTTTTAAATGTAAACGAATGACTAACCTCAGCAGATAGGTTTCATTTTATTAAAAATTTGGTGAATTACAGATTGACAATGTAAAGAGTGTAAAAAATCTGAGGGTTAAAAAACACATTTAGGCCTGTTTTTCCCTGCCAACAACTCTGGGCATAAGTCCCATAAAATTTATTACAGCAGAAATGTACTACCACTTCGGGGCTACTTTTGGTTTGCCAGCGATTTTTGTACACTCAATATGGAGTCAGATCTATGGCTTTAAACTTTTCCCTCTGGTGGATGGTGAAAAAACAGATTTTGTCCAGATTTCACTGCCAACTTTTCCGCTTATAAGTCAGGATAAATTAAATTAAAAAGAAGTACACGCCGCAGCAAACTGCGTTGGAACAAACGCAATATTGAGATTTTTACGGGGGATGTAAAATTCGGAATCAGGGCTCTAAAATAATCGAAAAAACGAGTTTTTCCTATTTTGATTTGTAAATATCTCGAATATTTTGCGGAATAGAAGTTTCCCGCATACAAGCGTACTATTATTTAAAGGCTACAAACTGGCCTTAATCGAATTTCTTGCACTCAATGGGGAGTTAGATTCAGCTTTTTAAAGTTTACAGTATGGTGGATAGTGGAAAATATGTTTTTGTCCGTTTTCCTAACTCGCTACTCCCTCCGTTTAGAAGTCGGGATAGGTCGATTAGAATAAAAATAAAGTTCTCTTCAAAGGGGACGCACGTTACAGCAAATAGCGTTTATTTACACCAATATTTATTTTTTCGGGAGGTGTAGAGTTAATAATTATGAGTGTCAAACGCGTTTGTGTCTTCTTTTTCTGTCAACTTCTCCGGTAGTCCGGACATGATCTAAAATCTAAAAATGTACCAGGAAATCAAATATGATATACCATTTGGGCGTGTTTTTTACACTCGCTAGTGGAGCGGAGTCGTTTACATCTAATATTTATTTGTATTAAGGCTATTGTTGAGACTAAGTTTTTTCATAAATTTTGATCTTGATGTTAGAGTAATATCAGATTTACAGATCCGATTAATTTCTTCCTTACACTCAGTAGTTGTGTAAAGTTTATTCTTAATTCTTAGAATCAATTTAAGTTCTAGAGCCTTGCAGAAGCTTAATGAATTTCTAAAAATCTTATATGTAACGCCAGAATTACGAATCTGACTGTTAGTTTTCTCACCCAGTAATTGTGTGGATTTGCACTATTCATTTATTGTTAATGTGTAATTTCCACAACAAATTTATTTTATTCCTGAGCGTTTGGAAATGTGAATTTTTTTGAATTTGAGCCGTCTGATCCGGATTAAGAATCTGCCTGCATATTTTTCTTTACACCCAGTAGTTATATGAAGTTTACACTTGAAACTGAATATAGTTTCAAGATTTATGGAAAAATTAAGTCTCTACAACGGCCCGATGATTTTTTTAATTTTCAATGTTACGTCATAATTATGAATCTGATCGTAAGTGTTCTTTACACCCAATATTTGTGTAAGGTTTATGCTGGAAACCTTTGAAAAAGATAATACTGATTTTAAGAACGATATTGCTTCCCGCGTTCTTGGACTGTTGTCATTACTGGGGCATGTTACTGACTGATTTACTTAAATCACGCTTATTAAAAATAAGGTACTAGCTGAGAAAAGTTCTCCGATGAAACAAAAAAGTCAAATATACTCGGAATTGTGGATCATTAAGGATGTCAATGGGAGGGATTAGGAAAAAGCTACCTATTTATATACATAAAGTCGAAAAATCTGCTAACAATCAGACTTTCTCTAAGCAGCGCTAAAAATCTAAGTATAATGTGCGGCCTCTGAAAGGGTGTAACTTTGTTTAATTAATTTTCAATGCATACGTGAGGGTGAATGAGCATGATCTAAAATGTCGCTATTTGTAAAGTTGCAAGTTGTTGCAAGTTGCAATAAGTTGTTGAGTTGTTAAGTTGTTAAGTTGCAACACTGAGTCGCTTCGTATTGCGATTGATAGAAAACTAACGGCAATTGTATTTGAAGGTGTTTTATCTTGTTATCATGAGCCTTATAGCAAGTAAATTTGGCGTCAATCGGTTAGTGCACACAATCGTTGCGGGCATGCAGGTGTACCTACATGTAGTCTGTTTCACGTAAGCTTACGCTTTTCCTACTGCTTTGAAACAACAATTTCATTGATTGTCTTGAATACATCGATGTTTGCTATATCATTGAGTTGGCTTGAGAAGTCTTCTACTTTACTCTTTTAAATTTCCCATAGCTACTGCATAGACTAGCTTGCTGTTTTTTCAATCGTTTTTTTGATACAATAGTTTACTTCATTGTGCAGAGGCCGCAGAACATCCTTCGATTTTTTGCTTTGCTTAGAGATGGCTTGATTTTTAGCAGATTTTGCGACTTTAGGCATATACATAAGCAGCTTTTCCTAGTCACATCCTTTTACATCCTCAATAATCCACATTTCGAAGTATGTTCGTCTTTTTTGTGTGAGCGAGAGCATTTTTCTTTGCTAGTTGTTTTATATTTAGCATAGCGCGTTGAAAGCATTAGTGCAAATTGTAAAAAATTAAGAATTACGTTTTTAGAGAATTTCATTGTTCTTCAGTTCCATACCATAAAATTTTTGAGGCGTTTATACTGAGTTGTCTTTACGCAGCCTAATAAAGTCATCAAACCTAGCCGTAATTTATAACATTGGCTACATTTTCACGCACTGATTACTAGCTGAGCATCGATTGTACACTGATATGAATAGTGAATTTTTTAATATATGTCGCTCAGAAAAACCGCTTCTCGCAGCTACATAACGTTATAAGCAAAGACTGGATGGTACCGAATGTTTTTAGAATTAAAGTATTGAATGAAAGTAAAATCAGTAATTTTATAAAATAATAATGTAATAGTAATAATGAAATATTAGTTGAGACAATGTTATAAAAGTAATACTTAAGAGATTATTAAGAGGACGACAGTATAGAATAAAATAATACTTATAATGATAATAATGAAAATATAGATAATAATTATTTGATGGACAATAATAATAATAATAATAATAATAATAATAATAATAATAATAATAATAATAATAATAATAATAAAATTAATAATAATAATAATATTAATAATAATAAAAATAATAATAATAATAATAATAATAATAATAATAATAATAATAATAATAATAATAATAATAATAATAATAATAATAATAATAATAATAATAATAATAATAATAATAATAATACTAATACTAATAATAATAATAATAATAATAATAATAATAATAATAGTAATAGTAATAATAATAATAATAATAATAATAATAATAATAATAATATTAATATTAATGACAGTAATATTCACAAAATTACAAAAACAACAACAACAATAATGAATATTATTATTGTTATTGTTGATGCTGCCGCTGCCGTTGTTGTTATTATTATTATTATTATTATTATTATTGTTATTATTATTATTATTATTATTATTATTATTATTATTATTATTATTATTATTATTATTATTATTATTATTATTATTATTATTATTATTATTATTATTATTATTATCATTATTATTATTATTATTATTATTATTATTATTATCATTATTATTAATATTATTAATATTATTATTATTATTATGATTATTATTATAATATCTATTATTAATATTATTATCATTATTATTGTTATTATTATTATCGCTTTTATTTTTATTGCCGTTATCAATATTATTCTTACTGAAAAACACAAGTATGATTCAAGGTGAAAGAACTCGATAATAGTAGTCAGTCGGCTAAGACTAATATGTCGGATGATTCTGGATCAACGGATAGGAGCGGGTCATGGAAGGGATATAAGCTGTCACAATCGGAAATTGAATATGCTCGTGAACTACGGAGCAATTTTACCATTCTGCTCAACCGTCTTAAAAATCGCTTGCCTCATTTGCAGAACAAGAGGGCCAGAGTACCAGAGAGCGAATTGTCTCTGACGCACTTGCGCATATCGATCTCTTAGAGGTGTATTTATACATGAGTCACAGTATATGACAGTTTATTATGTTGATTTGCCCACCAAATCTTTTAATCTAGTGATATAGGAACAAAATCATTTGCCCAACAAATCAAAATCAAAAGAAAATTCTAACGTTTATGTCAATCAACCAGACCACACTTGAGTAAGTGGTTTTTCAGGAGCTTGATGAAAAGATCTTTATCTAGAATAATATTAATATAATAAAATAATAATAATAATAATAATAATAATAATAATAATAATAATAATAATAATAATAATAAGTATAATGTAATAATAATAATAATAATAATAATAATAATAATAATAATAATAATAATAATTATATTAATAATAATATTAAGAATAATAATAATATTAATAATAATATTAATAATAATAATAATAATAATAATAATAATAATAATAATAATATTAATAATAATATTAATAACAATAATAATTACAAAATTACAAAAACAACAACATCAATAATGATTATTAATATTGTTATTGTTGATGCTGCCGCTGCCGTTGTTGTTATTATTATTATTATTGTTATTATTATTATTATTATTATTATTATTATTATTATTATTATTATTATTATTATTATTATTATTATTATGATTATTATATTTATTATTAATATTATCATCATTATTTTTGTTATTATCATTATTATCACTTTTATTTTTATTGTCGTTTGGAAAACGAAAGTATGATTCAAGGCGAGAGAAGTCGATAATAGTTATCAGTCGGCTAAGACTAATATGTCAGGTGATTCTGGATCAACGGATTGGAGCGGGTCATGGAAGGGACATAAGCTGTCGCAATCGAGAATTGAACAACGGAGGAATTTTACCATCCTGTTGAACCGTCTTAGAAATCGCTTGCCTCATTTGCAGAACAAGAGGAGAGTATCAAGACAGCGAATCGTCTCTGAGGCAATTGCGCATATCGATCTCTTAGAGGTGTAAATATATATGAGTGACTGTGTATCACAGTTTATTATGTTGATTTGCCCACCAAATGTTTTAATCTAGTGATATAGGAACAAAATCATTTACCGAACGAATCAAAATCAAAAGAAAATTCTTACGAGTATGTCAATCAGCCAGACCACAATTGAGTAAGTGGTTTTTTAGGAGCTTGATGAAAAGATCTTTATCTAGAATGAACTTCAGATCGGCTAACTACCATAATTGACGGGTTTGCTTGATTGTGACCCCTTTTGAAAAAGGATTTATGTCCGGTTTATTCTTAACTTAGCGTTCTCAAAGAAATTTAGCGCTTTTTTGGGGAGTAGTAGATGGCGTCCATAGGTGAGAATCACCAAAATTCTGAGGAGGATGCGAGATTTCCTAAAGTTAAAAATTGTCATAAAAATCTTAGTAGGGCAAAAAGCCTTATTTTTCAACGTTTTTTATCGAGCACTACCTGTTGGCATCACGCAACAAAAACAACAAAATTTTAAAAATTGAATTCTGGCGGGTTGTTATTACGCTTTTGAAATGGGTGGGGGGTACTCGGCCTTCTGAAGGGAAGGTCAGGTTGCATACCCCCACGCCCACGTGTGGTGGCGTCAACCCGGTACACTTTAAGTACAAAACATAGGACACATTGTGAAGCCTGGCCCTATGCTTAGGCATAGGCGTATTTCCGAGGGCGTAACCCAGGGCGCAAGGTGAGTGGGTGAATAACCGGCGACGCTAAACCTGGACAAACCTAGAGTTAGAGCCTTTACCAATGACTGTGCTAATGAATTTGATCTTGGACATGCGTGTTATCAGATTGCAGTGATCATCGAGGATATATATAAATGGATAACTTTTTATCTGATGGACCTTCAGAGAATGAAATAAGTACCAGATTTTTTTCCAACTGATATATGAGCAATAGAATGTTTTGAATTTTTCCTCAGCCCGCTGGCCATATTTTTAATCGAATGTAAGACCAGGTCTATTGACTAATTCTCCTAGTAGTTGTTTTATAAAGCATGATTAGCTTTACCGCCTTTTTGTGTGCATTCCCAATCAGGGCTCTTATCTGCGTTCGCTATTCCTGCGGCAATAGCTCGAGCTAAAGACAAGTTTGTAGTAATTTTAATGGACGCACATCTGTTTTTACAGAATGTTTTTACATCTTCAGTATGTCAGCTTCCTGTTTGTCGTTTGTGTTATGAAGTGCTTTCACCTTATACGTCATTTGCTTGTTGAAGCCAAAACCGTTGTCATGTCTGCATTTATGCGATACGTTGGTGCAAAAAGAATTATTATTGCATTGTTTAGCCTAGGATGTCTAATATCCAGTCCTATTATATATATATATATATATATATATATATATATATATATATATATATATATATATATATATATATATATATATATATATATATATATATATATATATATATATATATATATATATATATATATATATATATATATATATATATATATCAGTGATCGTACGGGGACCCCGACCCCGACCCTGAAAAACCCCGGCCTAAACCCCGACCCCGACCCCCGACCGGGGCATGATTTTTCGAGTCGGGGTTGAACCTTTTTTCGGGGGTGAAATATAGCATTTTGTTGGTACATAGAAGAATTGTATAAATAGCAAATAAATTCGGAACAAGAACGATTCATTCACCAGCCAAAATTAATATGTTAAAGTCGACACTCGCGATATTTCATAAAAAGTACGCCTGGTCGCCATGTTGTTAAGACGTACATACATGTTCGCATATTTTCCATTATGAAGTGCGCCGAAATTACTGCGGAATCACAGGCGTAGCCGGGGGGGAATGGAGGCACATGCTCCCCGGAATTTTTCAGAAATTATGTTGATTTTTCTGGCGCAATGTGTCCAGAACATTGAGTTAAAAAGGCACAAACGTCAAAATTTTCCAGCGCTTCGCGCCGAAGTCATTATTATTTATTGTTATACAGATCCAATGAATTTAAAAGCTTGAATCTGTTAAAATAATCCAGCACTTCGCAGCACTTTAGTGATTTAATGCTTTATTAGTTCATTGAATGAAACTGCACATGCTTGTTGAACATAATAGTAAAAGTGCGAAAATGTTTGCGTAGGTACCAATTTATCTATTCTCTGCTTTGTTTATCTTTCTTTACAAGGACACATAATTCTAGTTTAAATGAAAGGAAAGGCCAAATTTTCTTGTTTTTGCGCATTTTCTGTTTTCTGAACTAGTTAATAAGAAGGCCACAAACGGGCCTGAAAATGGTACATAAGAACAAAATTCTCCTTGATATATCTTTCAATGACTTATTGGTTGCGAGCCGTTGCTGTGCTACATACTTAGCAGCACACCTGGGCAATAGCCCATCCCAGCCCGTCCATGGAACGGGCTGGCACAATAGCTGGACGGGTTGTAGGGTCTATTTGGATGGGCTGATTTTGAAAAATGCGATAAAACAGTGGAAAATCAAAGAAAATTGCCATTTTAACCTATTTTCAGCCCAACTAAGGACCAACCAATCTTTGAGAGCCCATAGTTAGACGGGCTGAAGCTTCGGCTTTGCCCAGGTATGCTTAGCAGAGGTCGAAAAACGCATTTCAGCTCAGAAATTTTGTGCAGTGTAGGTGTTCATCAATTTTTAGTTTTTTTGGACTTAATTCAGAACCGATATTTTGCCAATTTGCGAAAATTTTAACTTTACTAATTAAAAATTAGAGTGCTTTTGTACAAAATTTTCGGGGTTCTGCTCTGGACCTCGCTGGTGGCGCTTGAGCGCGCTACCCCAGACCCCTGCCGTACAATCTCGTTCTACATGTTGAACGAGATTTTTAGGAGGGCAGAAAGGTAAAAGGATCAGGAATTTTCAGAAGTATTTCCGGCGCTTCGCACCGCAATTAGTTTATCTGTTCTGTATGATTTAAGCGGTATAAATTGAGTGTAAAGAGTAAAAACGTCAGAATTTTCTCACGCTCAGCACCGCCGATTATTGTCTTAGGGCGGGAAAATATGACTGAATTTCTTGATGCTTTGCGCCACTTATGATTTCCGAAGTGTTTGTCAATAAAAAAGGCGTAAATTCTACATGAAAACGGCAAAAATTTGAAATTTTCGGCGCTTCGCGCCATTGGCTCCTCTACAATCAGTGCGCCATAGAAAACCGTTATGAAAAGACTGTGGAAGAACACGAAAAAGCGAGAGCGATTAGAGATTAAAATTGAAAGTAATGCTAAATTGCTAAAACCATGCTTGAACCTGGCATGAAAATAAAATGTTGAACATAACCAGCCTTATTAGTATGCTCTACAAATAAGTGAAGGTATCGTTTTTATCCTTTTCAAATTGGTATGTAATCATTCAATCTTAATTGATATATATATATATATATATATATATATATATATATATATATATATATATATATATATATATATATATATATATATATATATATATATATATATATATATATATACCGGCACCGGCGCCGGTGCCTAAGCACCGGGCCGGTGCTAGGCTGGTACCGCGCCGGTGCCGGTGCTGGATAAAAGAGAAAAATTAGTGTAAAAAGAATAATTGAAGCTTATTAATCACCAATTTAATGAATAAAGGCGCAAAAGGGTAGCATTTTGTTAATAAAATCTTCTGATTAGCATAGTGAAGCATTTTGACTGAACTTCAGAATAAGTCTTCGAGCTTTAAAAATGAATTATTCATTTAACGAAACACATCTTATTGAAAACGTCAATTAACAGCAAGAAGCGTGGACACTAATAAATAAAGTAAATTAAAATTAAAAACATCGACATATAGAGTGGAAAGTTCTTCTAATTCTACCATCTGTAGGCAAGAAGGATGAGTACTACGGAGTAGTTTCCAACTAATTTCACCAAATCCATTTTTATTTCTCCATTTCGTGAGCAGAAGACCGTAAAACGCAGCTAGAATTTTTAAATAGTTTTTATGCAAAACTTTTTCTTGCAAATTATTCAGAAAAAGCTTGTTAAAACTTTGTAAATGAACTTCTATGTAAGTCTTTTGCATTACTAATATATCCCATGTTTGTTTTCAGAGGCTTTTGAAAATGTGAAATGATAAACTTAAATAATTTAAGCTCAAAAAGTTTTTGTGGCTATTTTCATGTTTGTTTCCTACTAGTTGAATATTTAACTAATGCACTAAAACCGAATTTCGATTTGACTAAAGAATCAACTACTGCAGAAGCCAATCTTGATTGCGCTACACTTAAACTTATAATACACTATTTAACTTTTATTTTTCTTCGAATTTCAATTTTATTACATTTTTTGTTTGTTTTAATGCTTAAGTGAGAAACTTTATATGTATTCATGAATTAAAAATAATGAAGTCGTTACAAGCCAAATGAAATTCTGCCCTTAATATGTATATCAGGTGAAAAATAGGTACAAATTTAACCCTTTTTGAAGAACCATAGTACACTATATAATATGCTAATGTAGCGACCGGCACCGGCACCGGTAAAAAAGCGGCACCGGGATATATATATATATATATATATATATATATATATATATATATATATATATATATATATATATATATATATATATTATATATATATATATATATATATATATATATATATATATATATATATATACATAGCGTGTACCTATAATATACTTGGTTCCCCAACATAAGTCCCCTCTAACAGCTATAACGGCACACATCTGAGAGGTGCGGTTGTTTCTTAGAAGGTAGGTAATAAAATAACTTAGGAACCCCATTTTTTCTTCTTTACACTCTCAATACCGAGCGCGTCGTGAGTGTGTAAAGTATACACCAAAAATTCAAACGATTTGCGGAGGGCCAATTCTTTTTAAAATGTGTTCCCTAATTAGTAGGTTACGAATCTGGTCTTAAAATTTCCTTACATTCATTGGTTGTTGCACAGGAGTGTAAATTAGACGGGTTTTTACTGTTTTCATGTGCAAGAGCATATCTAACTCAGTTTTACATTATATGCAGTCTGATTGGTTTCAAAAGGTAGACGGTAATAAAACCTAGAGGAGTCTTTTTTTATTTTTTTCTCAAAGTAATATTTTCAGATTTAGAGGCGGTTTATTGTAAAGAGTCAGGGACAAAAAAATATTTTTTCTCTTCCATGTTCTGCACTTAGTAGACAGAACGTGGTAACTACCTTTAAAATGTGCTTCGCCTCAAGCGCTACACGTCAAAATATATTTTGTTTCTTTACAATCAATATTGCGTTATTAGTGCAGGTGTAAACTTTACACTGCGAAAATTTTTTCCACCCAGAGCGTCGTGGATGATGTATTTTTTCTTTAAATGTTCTCCGTAAGGTCAGAATAACGAATCGGACCTTTAAACTTTTCTACAGCCGCTGTTCGTTGAGGTATGAAGAGTTGAACTTTGAATTCTTAGGTAGCACCTTAGCGCGTACCTATAATGTACTTGGGTACCCCAACATAGGTCCCCCCTACAGCAATAACGGCACACATCTGAGAGGTGCGGTTTTTTCAAAAGGTAGATAATAAAAAAACGGAGGACCCCATTTTTTTGTTTAAACTAAGTACCGAGCGAGTCGTGAGTGTGTAAAGTTTACACCAAAAATTCAAATGATTTGCGGAGGGCCAATTTTTTAAAATGTTTTTCCGAATTAGTAGGTTACGAATCTGGTCTTAAAATTTCTTTTTACTCATCGGTTGTTGCACAGGAGTGTAAATTAGACGGTTTTTCACTGTTTTCATGTGCACGATCATATCTAACTCAGTTTTACATTCTATGCAGTCTGATTGATTTCAAAAGGTAGACGGTTATAATATCTAGGGGTCTTTTTAATTCTTTTTAAAAAAATAAAATTTTTTAAATTTAGAGGCGGTTTATTGTAATCAGCCTGGGACAAAAAATATTTTTCCTTGCCATATTCTCATCTTAGTAGACAGAAGGTGGTAACTACACTTTAAAATGTGCCTCGTCCTAAGCGCTACAAGTCAAAATTTATTTTTTGTTTCTTTACAATCAATATTGCGTTATTAGTGCAGGTGTAAAATTTACACTGAAAAATTTTTTTCCGCCTAGAGCGTCATGGATGATGAATTTTTTAAAAAATGTTCTCTGTAAGGTCAGAATAACGAATCTGACCTTTAAACTGTTCTACAGCCACTGTTTGTTGAGGTATGAAGAGGTGTCTTAAACTTCAGTGGAATGATAATTATTTTTCAATGATTGACCAGGTATTAAAACTTGCCGATTTATCGAGTTGGTGCAGAGGCTGACGCATCCGTTCCCGTATGCGGAAGAAGACTAATAGGTTCAAATCTTCTAAGTACTGACTTTTTTCATTTTTTAATTCTTTCGTCAAAAACCACGCACTTTCGACTTGTTTATGTCTGCCAACACGTCTGGTTATGAGATTTAAGAAATTTTTCAGACAGAAATGTACTATGGATCAGGGGCTATCTTGTGTTTACCAGCAAACTTTTCTACAATCAATACGCAATTAGTACCACGGATTTAAATTTTACACTCTAGTGGATGAGTAAAAAAATAGATTTTGTCCGAGATATCTCTGCCAACTTTTCCGATTATGATTTGGGATGAATTGGATAAAATAGAAATAAAATAAGTTTTAAGGACCACAGGTCGAAGCAAGTTGCGTTAAAAAAACGTAAATTGAGTTGTTTATGGAAGTGTAAAGTTCGAAATCTGAGGTGTAAAATGGGCGAAAGAACAGGTTTTTTTCGTATTTTGATTGGTAAATCATATCAAATATTTTGCGGAACATAAGTTTCACACATTCAAACGTTCTACAATCAATGGGCTACAAACTGGCCCGAACCGAATTTATTTACACTCAATAGGATGTTGAGTTCAAAGTTTTAAAGTTTACAATGTGGTGGACAGTGGAAAATACATGTTTGTGCATTTTTTGTTCGCCACTTTCTCTGTTCAGAAGTCGGGCGAGGACGAATAGGATAAAAATAAAGCACTTCCTAAGGGGTACGCGTCACAGCGAATTGCGTTTGTTTACATCAACATTTAGTTTTTTCGGGAGGTGTAAATTAAAAAAAATTTGGGAGTTAAACTTGTTTACGTCTTGTTTTCTTCTGCAAAGTTCTGGGTTATGAGTCTGGACATAATCTCAAGTCTAAAAATTAAGCAGAAACCAAATGTGATACGCCATTTTGTTTGCGGTCAACAGTAGTGTAAAGTGGTGTACATCTGATATTTATTTGTCCTCGGTCCATTGTGGAGAATTATTCTGTTCATAAATGTTAATCGTAATATCACAGTGATATCATAATTACGAATCCGACTGAAATTTTCATTACACTTTGTGGTTGTGTAAAATTTACACTTTAGTTCTAGAGCCTTGCGGAAGCTTAATTTTTTTCAAAATGTTCGACGTAGAATCAGAATTAGGAATCTGGCTGTTAGTTTTCTGTACACCTAGTACTTGTGTAAAGTTTGCACTATTCATTTGCTGTCAATATTTAGTTTATACTACAAATTTACTATACTTCCAAATCTGAGCTTTAGTGTTCCTTACACTTGATATTTGCGTAAAGTTTATGCTGAAAAACTTTGAGCTGTGTAAATAATGTAAAGGTTGTCTTGTTTAAAAAGGATAATGCTGATTTTGAGAACAATATTGTTTTCCACGTTCTTGGACTGCTGTCATTATTAAGGTATGCTAATGTATGTGTTCACTGACTGATGCACTGAAATATGCTAATTAAAAGTAGGGTACTAGCAAAGCAAAATGCTCCGATGGAAGAAAACAGATGAATATACTTGGAATTGTGGATTATCAAGGATGCAAAAGGAGGGGACTAGGAAAAATCTACCTAAAGTCGCAAAATCTGTTTGAAATCACACTTTCTCTAAGCAACGCAAAAACTCCAAGTATATTCTGCGGCCAGCAGATTAAGATAAATCTTTAACCATAAAAATGATCGAAAAAGCAGCATGTTAGCTATGCAGTAGCTATGGGAAATGATATTGAATAAACTAACAGTCTTACTAAGCCGATTGAATAAAATAGCAAACATCGATGCATCCAAGACAACTGAAGAATATATTGGTTTAAAACAGTAAGAAACGCGTAAGTTGACTCGAAACAGATTAAATTTAGGTACAGTAGCATTCCCGTAACGATTATGTGCATTAATTAATCGGCCCCTGCTTTGCTTGCTATAATGTTCATGACTAAATAAAAGAATTTTAAATAGAATAAAACTTAGTTTTCTATTCAATCAATATACGAAGCTAGTCAGCGTTGCTACTTGCCAGCAATTTTAGAAAAAGTAAACATTATAGATTTCGTTGATACACTCTTATCTGAAACTTTGAACATTATTTAAAAAAGGCACTTTGTTCGAAGCCGCAGAATATACTTCGATTTTTAGCGTTGCTTAGAGAAAATGTGATTTTTAGCAGATTTTGCGACTTTAGGTAGATTTTTCGTAGTCCCCTCCTTTTACATCCTTGATAATCAACAATTCCAAGTATATTCATCTTTTTTTCCATCGGACCATTTTATTTTGCTAGTACTCTACTTTTAATTAACATGATTTGAGTATATCAGTCAGTAAACACATACAGTAACATGCCACAATAATGACAGCAGTCCAAGAACACGGAAAACAATATTGTTCTCAACATCAACATTATCCTTTTCAAACAAGACATCCTTACATTATTTTAACAGATCAAAGTTTTTCAGCATTAACTTTACGCAAATATCAAGTGTAAGGAACACGAACGCTCAGATTTGGAAGTAAAATAAATTTGTAGTATAAACTACATTTTAACAACAAATAATTAGTGCAAACTTTACACAACTACTAGGTGTAGGGAAAACTAACAGTCAGATTCTCAATTGTGGTTTTACGTAGAACATTTTGAAAAAAATTAAGCTTCCGCGAGGCTCTAGAACAAGAGTTAATATGCAGTGTAAAGTTAACACAACCACAGTTTAAAGAAAATTTCAGTCGGATTCGTAATTCTGATGTTACCCTTATATTACGATCAACATTTATGAAAAAATTAAGTCTCCACAATGGCCCAAGGACAAATAAATATCAGGGGCCTATTCCTATGCACTTGGAATTCCAAGTTCCAATTTCCAATTTCCAAGTCCTTGGAAATCCAAGCTTTCCAAGTATCAGTTCCTATGCGTTTTCTAGGATTCGCTTGGAAAATAAATTCCAAGTCATATTTTTCCAAGCGTTTTTTCCAAGTTTCCAAGTTTGTGTTCCTATGCATTTTTCCAAGACTTGGAATTCCAAATCGACTTTTCCAAGTCCAATATTTTTAGCGGACAAGCATACTGTACGTTGTACACGTCGCTGAACATAAGTAATAGGGTAGGTACGCTTAAGTACAAGTTCAACGTAAACAAAGGTCATTCTCTGCTGAATGTCTGTCAAACTTTTACATAATTGATATTGACGAACTGACCATCTCATGCTGCTAAGAAAAGTTACATAGGTAACATATATTAACTTAAGGTTAAAGTTAGAAAAGCCGCAGTATGTTGTAAATGCACAATCCTTAAATACTTGTAAAGTCCGTTCGAACAAATTAGCGCCCGAGGCGGCTTTTTTCAAATTAAGTCACTCTTTGTTTGTCGATTTCTACTCAAATGCCACTTACTTCCAACAAAATTTTGATGAAGAATGCTGATAGAAATTGCGAACGGGTGCTTTTTTTGAAAGCTATAGAAGAGCGAAAAGACGTTCTTTTTGGTGCTTTCAGTCCGAAATTAACATCTAAAGACAAAGAGCGCGGTTGGAAAAGATGTTCAGACTGAGACTTTAGCGCAAGGGATAACAAAATTTTCTGCAAAAAGCTGGACAAAAATTAGGGACGAATGTCGGCAAGATTTGAGGCGCGCATCAGTTCGAAAATACGATAACAATCAGCAAACCGGAGCAAGCGGCGAAGAGTACACTGAGGTAAGATATATATATATATATATATATATATATATATATATATATATATATATATATATATATATATATATATATATATATATATATATATATATATATACATACGTATATATATATATATATATATATATATATATATATATATATATATATATATATATATATATATATATATATATATATATAGCTAAGATGTGGAGAATGATTGAAATCCAAAATTGGGGCTAAAACAAGGAAAAATAGCATACCATCTGATTCACGAAGGTTGGGTGCAAGCGGTTTTCAGATTTAGAATCCTTGCATTAAGCACTATCATATGCAAGCTTACAGTCAGCAAAACGCATTAGATCACAGTTTTTGGCTTATCACTGACTATATGCAAATATGTTATGATGCATGATGAAGAGGCGCTAGAAAGATTATAAAAAAGCATTAGATTAGGCACAAAAAGTTTGCCTCTCTTAGAAACTCACATTCCAATATGTGCACATCAAAAATCTCACAATTCAAATAGCGAACCTCACAAAAACACACATTCTATATTTTGCTCGTCAC
>JAVLUZ010000257.1:1396331-1411049 GCA_036768485.1 Mermis nigrescens | reverse complement strand
AGTAGTAACGCGCGCTGGTCTGGCACGTACTACGTCATAGTGCACCTGCACTTTAAGCGCCCGCTTTGTAAGCAGGGCGCTATAGCTGCGCGTTGAGTCAACGTCAGGGGGTATGTTAAGCAGGGCGCTTTAGCTGTGTGTCGAGTCAGCGCCCAGGGGGGTGTATTAAGCAGGGGGCGCTAAAGCTGCATGTAGGCCTAGCGCCAAGGGGGTGTATTATTCAATTGGGCTTTTAATATCTTGTGACGTCACCCCCTTCAAGTACATAGCATTTCCTCGCTTAATACGATAAGCTTAAGATTATAATTTTCGAGAGTGCACATACTTACGCACAAGTCCTTCTTACACCTAAATGTGCTTTGGTATGTACCTATGTGCAATTTTGTATGTGGCATAATACAAAGATTTAATTAGGTATTAATCTACAATAATTTGTTAATTCACTCGATATATTGATACAACAACTCGCCAAGTAGCTATATAGATTTTTAACGCCCGACTAATAAATAATAGCACTACAGAGTGACAAACGAACAGCAGTTTTTTTAAATTATTCTAATGTACATGGTTTGGCGACTAACATTCGCCGGACCCCAGCCAGAAACCGCGATCCGACCAGGTCGATATCATCGGAGCTCGTGTCAGAATAGTCATTGTTGCTGACGCGGCGAACTTCCGGCATGACGGGTAGAATTATTGGCAACGTGTTTACGGTAATAAAGTTGTTTGGGCCGCCGAGGTACATAGCGTCTTCGGCGTTTATCCCGCCCCAAAATTGTTTACCAACCACCGATAAAGAGTTAAATAACACGGTTAAAGAGAAATAAATAGGAATATTGGTGTTCATTATTAGGTTCCATATGTACGAGTCAAAGTAGTCTCTGTATTGATTGTTGGAAACGGATGATAAATTGATTAATTGTGTTTTCGTGTCAAAGTCAATGATATCATGGAAAAAATTAGCATATAAACTTTTTAAATGATAATCGTTAATGGAATTGTGACCGTTTAAACGAAAATGGTGTAAAAATAATCCAAGGTTGTCGAGCGCTGTTTGATTCATCTGCAAAATGATAATGTTTTTTAAAAAACAAGCAGCCTCATTTGAAAAGTCTTTTTATAAGTGTGTACAGGTACGAAAATTAACAAATTCTACACAAGTAGCGTGATTAAAAAGCGAAATATATATCAAAGAGCAGATAATATGGTTTTTGTGGAATAAAATTGCTTCGAGGCTTTATTAGGTATTGTTAAGTAATGAACGCACGGGCTTTACTAAGCTGAAATCGACATCGTTGAAATTTTTATTGTTTTGCACCCGCATACAGAGCTGAAAAACGCCAGGCGTAGAAATGATTGAACTCAGCAGCTGAAAAATCTAATTTAGAAAACGAGTTCTTTCAGCCCGAGTGAAAAAGTTTTTCGAACAACGCAGTTAGTGCCGAGTTGGAGAACGTTTCAGTAGAAAAAAGATTGAATCCCCCAGGTGAAAAAGTTAATTTATAAAGTGCAGGCTGCGCCATACTTGGAAAGCGTTGCTCCGAACAAAGTTGCAATAGCGTAATTTAGAAAAACGATTAATCATTTTAAAGCTAATTTAGTACAAAGCCGAACTCACAATCAAATTTTAATGCCTTGTAATGCGCCTGAAATAATAATAACAAAGCGCGGTATCGATTTTAGCATACAAACGCGGCTATTGTCAAGAATGAAAACATTACTACTAAAACTAACGAATCGTCGCACTAAAATAAGAATGCATCTATGAAGCTAACTAATTCTAAGCTACGAAAAATATTCATTTATCGGAAGTGCTAGCAATATCCGGCTTGAACACACTGCAGGAGTTGACAATTTCCCAAAGTAATTTGGAGGCAAAGTCGCAAGAATCGTTTTTTTCGACGGAATCTTGCGTTAATTTGTCAGTCAGATGGCTCGACTGAAATTACAGTTTTATGACAATCAACCATACATACGCAGATACTTAGCACCTTTTCGATAATTTTATCTTGTCAATCGAAAAATTTTTAACTTTCACGCAACGTTTTAGCATATTGTTGTAGTCTTGGGTTGACACTGTTTCTCGACTATTTGGTATTTCACTTGCATCTTCATTATCTTCTTGCCTTTCTTGTAATTCATCAGACAGGATATCAGCATTTTTACTAACGAGTTCCTTGAAAAGATGCTTCCGAGAATTCCATGCCCATCTTTGTTGCTTCAGTATCCCAAAACTCAGCTTTGATTTTAAAAAGTCTGCCGTTGCAGACAGTTTTGTATCTAAATCACTTTCTTCCAATGCTTTTGCGGAAAACATGTTTGTCATAATTTTCGTGAAGCTTTGACAAAAAAGCGTTGAAGAAGGGAGGCTGCTCAGTTTTTCAGCGGCATCTGGAATAACTGCCATATCTTGTAAAGAATTTTCCATCATTGCACGCCAGAATTCATTCTTCCAACCACTTTTGATATCAGGCTCATCATCACTATCTGAAATATCGTCTGGATGTTTCTTCGTCCTCGGAACCCTCTTCGTCCTCTTGTTCTTCTATTTCTCGTTTTTCCTGTTTGCCTTCTTCCACACCTTCTTCTGAAGTAACAGATTCATTATCTTCTGTATCACTGTTTGCTGTATCCATTGAGGGTGTAATAGCTGATGATGCCTCTTTAATGTAAAATTATTTGACAATGTTTTGTTGCACAGTGTGCATAAAACGACCATGCCTCTAACTGACTGCCACATTTAGATCCAATCTTTGTATAAACACATTTTGCACATGTGCTGCACAGTGCACAGCACAGGTGTATACTGTGAGATATGAGGACATCCGATTTAGGGTGGGGGATCCCCCAACCCCCCTGTTACATGTATGTAATGGTTTGACATTGAGCACCCCCCTGTTACATGTATAGACGTAATGGCTTGACATTGAGGGGGTCCACCCCATTTAAGGGAGATGGGGTAAATGACCTCCAAAAACGCCTAAAAACGGCCAGAGTTAGATCGTTTTTCCAAAATCGAGAGGGGATTCAAAAGTTTTTGGCTCTGAAGGGATGGGGGACGTCCGACTTTGGTTGGGGTATCCCCCCTCAATGTCAAGCCATTACGTCTATACATGTAACAGGGGGTGCTCAGTGTCAAAACCATTACGTACATGTAACAAGGGGGTTGGGGGATCCCCCACCCAAAATCGGATGTCCCCATATCTCACAGTATACACCTGTGCTGTGCACTGTGCAGCACATGTGCAACAATGTGTTTATAAAAACATCGGATCTAAATGTGGCAGTCATTTAGTGTCTTTGGCCGAGTTAGGCATGGTTGTTCTATGCACATGTGCAACAAAACATTGTCAAATAATTTTACATTAAAGAGGCATCATCTACCCTCAATACAGCAAACAGTGATACAGAAGATAATGGTTCTGTTACTTCAGAAGAAGGTGTGGAAGAAGGCAAACAGGAAAAACGAGAAATAGAAGAGAAAGAGGACGACCAAGAAGGTTCCGAGGACAGGGAACATCAGACGATATTTCAGATAGTGATGATGAGCCTGATATCAAAAGTGGTTGGAGGAATGAATTCTGGCGTGCAATGATGGAAAGTGCTGTGCGAGATATGGCTGAATTATTCAGACGCCGCCCTCCCTGCACGACAGACAGCTTCACTGAAAAAGTATTGACAAGCGCTGTTCCACCTGCATTGGAAGAAAGTGATTTAGATACAAAGCTGTCTGCGGCGGCAGCTTGTAAAAATCGAAAGCTAGTTTTGGGGAGTTACTGAAGCAGCAAAATGGCATGGAATGCTCAGAATCTCTATTCAAGGAACTCGTTAGTAAAAAATGCTGATATCACGTTAGACATTACAGAGAGACAGGAGAATAATGAGAATATGCGAGATGAAATGCCGTAGTCGAAACGATGTGCCCCAAGACTACAACAATATGCTAAAACAATTGGAAGTTAGAAGATCTACGATTGACAAGACCAAAATTATCACCGCGCTCTGTTGCTATTATTTCAGGCGCAATACTTGGCAATTGGCGTTAGGCATTTGATAGTTGTAGTTCGGCTTTTGTACTAAAAATTCAGCTTTAAAATGATTAATCGTTTTTCTAAATTACGCTATTGCAACTTTGTTCGGAGCTAACGCTTTCCAAGTATGGCGCAGCCTGCACTTTATAAATTAACTTTTTCACCTGGGATTCAATCTTTTTTCTACTGAAACGTTCTCCAACTCGGCACTAACTGCGTTGTTCGAAAAAACTTTTTCACATCGGGCTGAAAGAACTCGTTTTCTAAATTAGATTTTTCAGCTGCTGAGTTCAATCATGTTCTACGCCTGGCGTTTTTCAGCTCTGTATGCGGGTGCAAAACCGTAAAAATTTCAACGAATTTCGAGTTTCGCTTAGTAAAGCCCGCGCGTTCATTACTTAACAATACCCAATAAAGCCTCCGAAGCAATGGTTTCTTCCACAAAAACCATATTATCTGCTCTTTAATATATTTCGCTTTTTAGTCACGCTACTTGTGTAGAATTTGTCAATTTTTCCGTACCTGCCACACGCACAAGAAGACTTTTCAAATGAGGCTGCTTGTTTTTTAAAAAAGCATTATCATTTTGCAGATGAATCAAACAGTAAGCCCTGTCTCCCTAGACGCGTTTTCCTAGGATGGCAACGCTATAACATAGCCTGTGCTTATAGCATAGGCGGTCGGGCGTGCACAGGCTTGCCCAGGGAGCAATGCTGTAGCATAGGCTGTGCTATAGCGTAGGGAGGGGTTGGGCGTGCCCGGACCTGCCCGGGGAGGGGCGCACACCAGCCCAGGGCCAGGGGAGGGGGAAATTTCCCTGGGGGAAAACTTGAAATAGCTATAATTCAAGAACCAGTGGTCGGATCGGGCTCAAATTTTCAGAATGTGTTAAGTATGCTATGTACAAAATTTTAGCGCAGCCTACAGTATTCCGATTTTAGTTTACACTGCTTTTTCAGGAAGAAGAGCGGGATGAAGAAGAAAGGTAAGACCTGTTGCAACGGTCGGGCGCCTTGTCGGGTCTCACGGGCTTACGCCACTCGAGTGGCGAACTAAGACCCGACCATTTTTACTTTACACACATCTGGCTCGGATCACGGTTCCATATAGTAGAAGAACACACTAGTTTTTAAGCACTATATAGCAGAGTATGTGCTCATCAATTGATCGTTCGTGAAAGTATGCAAAATATTGCTTTGCTCGGTCATTGAAATTTTGCCACAGATTAGCTAGAGTGTGTATGTCTCGGAGAGTGCAACATTGTTTGATGAGGCGAGAAAAGTTGTTGAAAGCCTCTGCGTCGTATTGCATTAAATTTTCTTTGTACTCAGCATTGAGCAGGGGCCAAAAGTAGCTGCCCAAGGCAGAGGAAGATATATCGTCTAGGGCGAAGCAGGTGCATTAAGAAATGGTTGTAAATTTTTTGTCCTTGATCCATGTTTACGATATTTGATAAACGGTGATATTTATAGGCGATATCTGAAATGCAGTTTAACGATAGTTTTGCCAAATTCAAAAGGAACGGGTTTATCTTGGTCGCTTTTAATGTTCACTTCAACAGTATTGAATGCTTTCTTGAGTACAGGTATATAATGGGGGCTAATGTACGAGTGATTTACAATATCCATGTATTTTCCTTCAATATTTACAACTTGCAGAAGTGGCGCAAAAGTATTCCCAACTATTTGAGGTTCAACTATATCGCAATACACGTAAAAATTATGCATACCACCTAGCATATCAGGCGAATGGTGCGCAACTATGCTAAATTCTTTTTTCACAGTATAATCTATATTACTAAGCTGGCTCTCTAGAAATCCCAGCATATACATTAAATGCTTTGTCAGCTTTACACTTTGAATATATTTAGAATTTATTGTCATATGACAAAATTTTCTATTTTCATCATATTTTATGCCAAAATATTGCATGTAATCAAATTTATCTATTGAGCTAATTGTTTTTATTCCATTTCTCATAGCTTGAATGAGGTCATGTATATTTAAATATCTTGCTCGAGGAATAAGCAATTTTTGTCGCACATTGTTTTTTATATCATAAAATTGTATCATATTCTGCTCCTCGGAAACATTGTGCCATGTATTTGCATAAATTATTTCTACTAAACCAACTTCCCACTCACCATTCAATACAATTTGTCTAGGCAGATTGGTAAGAAATGTGGCTGCAGTATTTGTTTCTTGTGAATTGCTTGGAAGAGTAAGGTAAAATTGTTTCATATCCATGTTTACAACTTAAAATTATTGAAGTATTTATAGATTTCTTCATGTTGCATTGATGTGACAATGTTCTTAAACGAAATACCTTGTGCACGGCAAACTAGGAAATATACACACATGTGACCACAGCTGATTGAAAAGAGCCCCTGTACCTGCGCATTATTGTACGCATATGTGAGTGCATTATTTGAAATATAATGCAATAAGTGGTTAAATGGTTTCCGCCCATAGCTGTCAAAATAGTCGCAGTGTTTATTGCTTTGAAAGTATATGGCGACCCAGTGCGAGCCAGGCGCATTGCTAGTATCTAAATTAATCACTAGAGCCGCAGGGTAGGTTATAATAGGTGGCAGGCGGTCTAATGGAAAAACACCTAAAAATATATCCTTTTTAATATTACGCTGAAGAATTTTGAATATTTCAATGGTATTCATTTTCTATGCATTATAGTCATGAAACGTGTTTCGATTTTTGTCAATCAGTATTAAGTTATCAAATTCGGCGTATATAATGATTTCCACGCCAGAATCAGGCAAATTGTCAGCAAACCTTACAGTTATGCTCGTTGTTCCTTCATGCACTAGATCCCAATGCCCTCCATCATCTGCGTCAGGCGTTAGGTCAAACACAAAGAAGCAGTGGCTTGTTTTAAACTCGTCTCTGCTAATGAAATTACCTTCACGTCCTATATCTAGTGCATCATACATCTGATTATAAGCTTGCAAGTACCTATCGTGTTTGAATGCAATGTTGAGTGGATAAGCGGGGTAGGTTGTGCCGCCACACGTTACTTTTACATCGTATATACTGTATGGTTTGAAATTAAATGGCGATTTGGTCAAATTGCCTCGATATGCATTGCCATCGACACAAGCAAACACCATACGCCTAGGTAGCTGACCATTAAACAGGGTATAATTGGGCGTTTCTCTAGCAGGATTTGAAATGTGTAAGTTAGTCATAGCCACGCGCCTAATAGGATACTTTGCTGTATATGAGAGCATTGTTTGTTCGAGTGCTAAATTGACAGTGTCTAAAACCTCAACTTTTCGAATAAAAAATTTCATTTGTGAGACTTTTAATTCTAAAACAGCGTCTTCAAAGCACTGCAGTAAAAATGCGTCGCTATTTCTATGTAATTCTAAGCGAAAATCGGTGAAATTAATCAGAAATCTGTCTTGCAAGAACAAGTCAATGTGCAATGGAGCCGCGACTTCTACAAAATTTTCATCTTTAAACATTTTAGCACGTATTTTAAATGCTTCATTGTCTTTTGTGTCCACATTGCCTCCTCCTTCGTGAAAGTAAAGTGCAGATTGCAGTTGAGAATGCTTTGCATCATAACCATAATTTAATTCAGTTTCAAAGTACGATCTGTATGCATACTTATCAGAGCTATCAAAAATTAAGCGGCCTCCTAGGAAACATTTCACCTGCTTGAAGAAAGTCTTACCAATTAGATTGATAGGCGCATAGTCGGGTATCGATGCTCCAGCTGCGACTGTTGGTTTTTTAATTCTTAATAGCATATAAATGTGGTTTTTACTCAGTTGTAGGTAATGCGGGTCAGGAGGAATTCTGAACTCATACGGTCCCTCGTTAGTAATGGGATGCGTTGGCTGGATTTCATGCCAGAAGCCTCGCTTTATCACCACCTGGGTAGGAGGGACCGTAAAAAGGTCAAGTTCGGTTTTAGTACTTGGGATAGATTTTACGTCTATGAGAGCCATTTTTGTTGTCGTTTTTAGAAAAAGCATCAATTGCATTAGTATTTATAGACTTTGAGCGGTAACCAAGACCCTCTCCTTGCTGCTGCATTGCTTGAGAGGCTTCATCAAAAAGTTGAGCAGCTTCTCGCTTTGAATGTTCCTTAGTAGACTCAAAAAGCGGTTTTCCTTGAGCCAAATCGGACGCTATGTTTGCACCTGCTGCCAAAGCATGCTTTCCAACACGCTTACCTATTGATTGCAAAACAGGGACGGCCATTCTAAAAAGTGAGCGGAAAAAACTGCCAAGGCCAACACCCCGCTGGTATGGGATGCCTTTAAACCCATCCAACCCATAGCCGGTTTGGGCAGCCTGCCCAGTGTAGTATTCCAACCAAATGGTGTAATTGTCAGGAGTGAATTGTACATGCATTTTTAAAATTTTATTCACATAAAAAATAAAACAATAAGTATTTATAGACTTTCATCCCAGTCAAATTCGTCGCCTGCAGCAAAAATCTCCTTACCTTGTCTATTAGCAATACTTTCTAGGGGTACATTTGTGCGATTAAACACTTTCAGCAATTCTTTTGTGCCTGGATGCCTGCTTATTTTTTTGCGCTCACGTGCCAGATCATTAACTAAATCTGTGATGTTTGAACCATTGATTTTTCGACCATCTATTACAAGCTCGCCATTAGGCTCGATTTCCACAAATGGGTTTGTGCGAATGTAGTGTAGAAGGAGTTTTGCCTTTGGAATCTGATTTTTCGGTATACCAGCGAGTATTTCTTCGTCATTAATTCTGTCACTTGCATGTCCTACAATAGTAGCTTTATATGGTTGCTGCTTCTGTTCGAGCAATCGCTTAAATTTGCCTAGTATTTGATTATATTTTACAAGTTTTACATCAGATGGTACATTTTTGCTGCTTAAAATTTGTTGCATCTCATTATTTAAGTTATCAAGCAAAACGTCGACTGGTTTAGAACGTTCACTGATTTCAGCGGGTATTAAAATCATTTTTTCAGTGTGCTTCATTGCCTGCGTGTTATTGCATCAGCTAGTAAAGTACCTGCAATTGTAAGAATAGGAGTGAGTAAAAGTGGAAGAAAACCACCGTCTTGTATTAAAATACCTCTTTTTTGTTTTGTGTTTGCCTGTTTATTTTTTGCCAAGTACCTTATTTGATGCTGGTATCTTCGAAGTTTGTTGATATCCTTTTCAGAAAAGGGAATATTACCGTTAAGAAAGTTGTTTGCACAGTCACAGAGACAAAGAATCTGATCTTTACTGGCAGTATTTATAATAGCGTCTCTTTGAGGTTTCCTTGCTTGACTTAGAAGGTGTAAACAAATAATATTGCGTCTTAATCGTTCTTTACCCATTTTGTTTTATTTGATTTCATCACCTTTTTTTGTAGTATTTATAGATTTTTGCATATAAACAGCTGGATGACTGCTGAAGATATTCGTTTTTAGCCTAAGTTCATCTCTAGCGTTCTGAGTAAGATCAATCAACAGATAGCCATGCGGCTGAGCAGTAGCATCAGAGTAGGCTTCTATGAAATATTTCGGATTGGCAGGATAAAGCTGACGAGATAAAACTTGCGCCTGTAATTGATCGGCAGGATTTTTAAATAAAACTATATAGTCAGAGTTTATACGTGAAGTTCTGAGTCCCTCAAAGAACACGTTTTGAACAATGTGAATAATGCTAATGTTCCAATGATGACAACTACGAGTAAACAGCTGTACAATCTGAGTATTACCTTTGCTCTCTTGCATCAGATCGTCGAGAATCAAAAGTTGCGGCACAGGACTAAACTGTTTCAAGTATGAGAAATCAGGAAGCCCCTCTATAAACGAAACATTTTCAATTTTCCTGTAAAGTGGTTGATTTTCTGCAAAGCACCACCAAATCTTTTTAATTTTGGTATCAATCAAGTGTGCTCTATTTTCGATTAATTGCCCAACAAATGTAGTTTTACCGGACTTTGTTGGTCCAGAGACAAGACAGGTGAAAGGGTGTTTGAAAATCATTTTTGTTTATAAATAACAATTTATATATAGGTATTTATAGAAAATGGTTACAATACAGAACATTGTGCTAACTACAGCACTACCAAACACGCTAAATCTAGATGATATCTACCTTAAATTGCCAAATACTACGCAATACAATCGCCTAAAATTTTCAGGCATCATATTTCGATTACTCCCAGCTACGTTGCTGATTTTCAAGTCGGGCAAAATTGTATGTGTTGGAGCTAAAACTGTTCAAGAAGGAGAAAATACGATAAAGGCATTCATCCATATACTAAAAATGGAGAATTTATTGTTGAAAATAAAGCCTGTGCTGTTTGTTGGCTCGGCTTACTTGGGATTTCGCATTGATCTTTGCAAGTTTTATGAGCTGGTGAAAAGAAAATGCATGTACGAAGTAGAATTATTTCCCGGCCTAGTATACAAATATAGAAATGTGACTTTTTTACTCTTTACAAGCGGAAAAATGATTCTCACAGGTGCAAAACACAAGCACGAGTTGCATATAGCGTATAAAATAGTTTCAACAATGCTTGAGAAATGCAGATTAGATACATAATATTCTAAAGTTTACAAGAACTTTTTCAATTTTTACAAAAAATATTCCAAACTTTACAAAAAATTTTCCAAACTTTACAAAAAATATTCCAAACTTTACAAAAAATTTTCCAAACTCTACAAAAGTACTATGCTTAAGCATGTAAAATTTATTCCAAACTTTACAAAAAATATTCCAAACTTTACAAAAAATATTCCAAACTTTACAAAAAATATTCCAAACTTTACAAAAAATATTCCAAACTTTACAAAAAATATTCCAAACTTAGAACGTTTGTCATGGATGAGGTGAAATGCTCATCAATAATTTTTATGTATAGATTTGCGTAATAAAATTTGGCCTCTGGGTTTAAAAATTCCCATAACTTGAAAAGCGTGCTCAGTTCGCCTCTTTGTAAATATTTTCTTATATACTTTGAAAAGCGCCAAATGGCGTGTTCATCAATTTCTAGCAATGTTCGCCTATATTGTTTGCTCATTTTTGGCCAAAAATACGCGCCAATTGCGGCGTCAGAAAAGTACGTGTATTGAGACAAACGGTGCAATGCATGATTGAAAAAACACTGTCCAACCTCCATTTTTTTAAAAGATTTACAATAGACGAAATCGTTATTTATACTTTTAGCACATTAGAGACCCATGAATCAAATTTTGGCGGATAGCCCCTCCAGCGTATTAAATAATCAGTTTTTGCGCCTCTTTTTCGCGTTTTTATAATTTTATCAATAATGAACAGATCGTCAGTGGAAACGTTAATGTTTTGCAGTTCGGGTTCGTAAAAAATACCATCTAGTTTTTCGCCCATTTGGTCTTCTAAAACATAGACAGGCGGGGTTCTAGCATATCTTTCCTTAACAATGAAATATTCTTCGGTCCAGTTGGGCCAGAACCCTTTTTCAAATGTGCGTTTCACTTTACTTATACGAACTTTATCACCAATATTAAATTTAAAAACAACGTTCGGTTTATCAATTCTGAATGCCTTGTTCAAAATTTCTCTTTCGTTTTTATAGGTAACGTTAGCGGGGGTGTACCAATGGTTCTATGAAAAGAATTATTATAATTTTTAAGCAAATCGGGCAAAATGTCAATATATTTAAATGTATTCTTTTTAGTGAAATATCGCCACATGCGTTCTTTAAGCGTACGATTAAACCGCTCAACAATACTAGCTTTCATTTCGCTTTTGGTCGTGAAAAAATCAATAAATTGAGATTTCAAAAATTGCTGAAATTCCTTGTTTGTAAACTCAGTTCCCTGATCCGTTTGCAGTTTATAGGGTTTACGACCCGACGATTTGAAAATTTTCTGAAAAGATGAGATAATTTCTTTACCAGTTTTTGATTTAAGTGGCACTGACCATGCATACTTTGAGAAAATATCGATACAATTGAGTAGGTACTTAAAATTATGATTGTGGTCGGCTAACGATTGTAGATCGACCAAATCCGCTTGCCACTGCTCATCAACCCCGCTAACTATTACCTTGTTACGCGAATAATGTTTCTTTGCAGGTTTGTGTAGTGTGTATGTGGGTTGCTTTTCCAGCCATGCTTTTACCTTTTCAAATTTTGCTGCTGGACGCAGCTTTTTCACTCGAGCAAAAAGTTGATTCGCCCCCGTATACCCAGTTTGAGGGTCATAATATAATTTTGTCAACAATTTATCCATTTTTAAATTTGTTTATTTTTTTTAATATTTATGCTCTTATTGGCCGATCAAACGGATCGTTTCCGGCTCCCACCGCGTGGAGGTTAAGAGCAACGGGAGCCTGCGTTTTTTAAAAACGCACAATTTTACTATTGCAAATTCACAACAAACGATTTACTTGTTGCAAAATACAGTTATCATACATGTTTTCCCACATGTTCTTTCCATTTTGATCAAAAGCCGCATACAAGCCACACAAAGAATCAACATCTTTGTCTAAGATGGCTGCTTTCAGTTTCAATGCAAAAATCCAAAACGCTTCGCGTTTATCAATTTCGCGCTGTTCCTCCTTGAACGCATCGCTCATGTATCCCCAAAAACAGGAGCCTATACTTTGGACATTTCTGACGCTCAAGTAGCGATTGTTAGCTTTTTCAATAAGCTTTCGGACAAAATGATGGTACGCTAGTTCACCGGGTGAAGACATGCTTTCTTTTGATAAGCTGCATATAATATACCTAACGCGCACCCTTATTTATAGACTTAGTAGGCTGTTTTGGCCTTTTCCTCCTCAGCCTGCTGATCAGAATAGCGCTTCAGCACTCTTTTGCCCGCTTCCTGCATGGCTCTATTAAACTCGCTGCACCTGGGGCACATTTGGATATTCAAGTACCACCTGCCAGAATTTGTTTCGAAAAAGTCCCTTTCAGAACTATTTTTCTGACAAAAATAGCAAAGCTGGATCATTAGGGAGTACATGGGCCGATCCAGGTTTCTGCCACATAGCTCTATGGCCGGTTTGATGGACCGGCCATAGGGCTTCTTCTCCTCATCCAGAAAAATACGCTTTTGGATTTCCCTGATTTCTTCCATTTTCTCTTTAAAGTAGTTAGAAAAGTAGTTAAACAGTAGACCATTATTAGTATTTATAGATTTCAGGAGAAAGGTGGTTATCTCGGTCAATTCTTCCGGTTTCCTACAATTTAAACCCCATTAATACTGCAATAACACGCTAATATTTATAATGTATGTCCCGGCGGTTCTTCTACTATATGGAACCGTGATCCGAGCCAGATGTGTGTAAAGTAAAAATGGTCGGGTCTTAGTTCGCCACCGAGTGGCTTAAGCCCGTTGCGCCCCGACAAGGCGCCCGACCGTTGCAACAGGTCTTACCTTTCTTCTTCATCCCGCTCTTCTTCCTGAAAAAGCAGTGTAAACTAAAATCGGAATACTGTAGGCTGCGCTAAAATTTTGTACATAGCATACTTAACACATTCTGAAAATTTGAGCCCGATCCGACCACTGGTTCTTGAATTATAGCTATTTCAAGTTTTCCCCCAGGGAAATTTCCCCTCCCCTGGCCCTGGGCTGGTGTGCGCCCCTCCCCGGGCAGGTCCGGGCACGCCCAACCCCTCCCTACGCTATAGCACAGCCTATGCTACAGCATTGCTCCCTGGGCAAGCCTGTGCACGCCCGACCGCCTATGCTTAAGCACAGGCTATGTTATAGCGTTGCGCGCTAGGGAAACAGGGCTTACTACTTAATTTTTTCCATGATATCATCGACTTGACACGAAAACACAATTATTCAATTTATCATCTGTTTCCAACAATCAATATGAGAGACTACTTGACTCGTACATTGGAACCTAATAACGAACACCAATATTCCTATTCATTTTTCTTTAACCGTATTATTTAACTCTTTATCGGTGATTGGTAAACAATTTTGGGGAGGGATACACGCCGAAGACGCTATGTACCTCGGCGACCCAAACAACTTTATTACCGTAAACACGTTGCCAATAATTCTACCCGTCATGCCGGAAGTTCGCCGCGTCAGCAACAATGACTATTCTGACACGAGCTCCGATGATATCGACTGGTCGGATCGCGGTTTCTGGCTGAGTCCGGCGAATGTTAGATCGCCAAACCATGTAATATAGAATAATTTAAAAAAACTGCTGTTCGTTTGTCACTCTGTAATGCTATTATTTATTAGTCGGGCGTTAAAAATCTATATAGCTACTTGGCGAGTTGTTGTATCAATATATCGAGTGAATTAACAAATTATTGTAGATTAATACCTAATTAAATCTTTGTATTATGCCACATACAAAATTGCACATAGGTACATACCAAAGCACATTTAGGTGTAAGAAGGACTTGTGCGTAAGTATGTGCACTCTCGAAAATTATAATCTTAAGCTTATTGTAATAAGCGAGGAAATGCTATGTACTTGAAGGGGTGACGTCAAAGATATTAAAAGCCCAATTGAATAATACACCCCCCTTAGGCTAATGCAGCTTTAGCGCCCTGCTTAATACACCCCCTGGGCGCTGACTCGACACACAGCTAAAGCGCCCTGCTTAACATACCCCCTGACGTTGACTCAACGCGCAGCTATAGCGCCCTGGTTACAAAGTGGGCGCTTTAAGTGCAGGTGCACTATGACGTAAGTGCGTGCCAGACCAGCGCGCGTTACTAC
>JAVLUZ010000257.1:1365253-1396231 GCA_036768485.1 Mermis nigrescens | reverse complement strand
TCAAATTAGATGGCGTCACAGGTTTTTTCTTTATAGGAGGCATTCGTAGAATTTTCTTCCTACCATTTTTGGGTATCAAAAACGTCCAAATATAGCTTTGGGTAAGAAAAATTTCAGTACGTTGAAATTTTGCGAAAAATGAATGTTTCGAATTTAACCTCTTTTTGTTTCAAAAACAGGTTTTCCGTAAAATAGTATTTGCTTAGCGAGGTAAGATATACTTGGCGTCACGAAAAACGAAAATGCGTAGACCAAAGGCTCATTCATACTTCGTCGATCAGCATCGGATGACACGGAGCCACACGTCCGACAGGATGCGACATGCGGTGTCGTCCGATGTCGGATCGGACATCGGATCCGACTTTCATTCATACTTCATCCGACTTCTCCGACTAAAAATCAATATTTTCAGCGCAACAAAACATTGATGTTTTTATATTGTCTCTCTGTCAAACAGCGTTTGGCCTGCATAACTAGGTGTGGGGGTTGGGGTATGCAACCTCCAGAAATAGAATACCCCCAGAAACCAAAATACCCCCAGAATTAAATTTTTGAACATTTTTCGTTTTTTTTTTCGCAATTTTTTTTGATGTCAATGGATAGTGCTCGATGCATACACATTTTTGAGGCCATTTTTTGACCGGTTTCTACTGTTGTGTTGCTTCTATTGTACAAGGTGTCTCATACACACCTGGGCGTGGGGGGGGGGGGGGTTTGGGGGTATGCACCCCCAGAAACCAAAATACCCCCGAAATCAAAATACCCCCCCAGAAATCAATTTTGAAAATTTTTCTTTTTTCGCAATTTTTTGATGCCAATGGATAGTGCTTGATGAGAAACGTCGAAAAATTGTGTTTTTATCACCATACCACCATTTTTAAGGCCATTTTTTGACCTTCAAAAAATCTTGCACCCCCAAAATTTCTTGCTGCCCATTATGGTCTCGCAATGATTTTCGTGTAGCAGTGGCGGATCTATGATTTTCCCAAGGGGCGGTACCCCTAAGGGGGACGGAACCCTGACGGGCGGAAAAATTAGCCGTTTTAAATCGAAAATCGCTAAAAATTGCTCCAAAAAGCTTAATTTTGCGCACTATTTTCGGGCCAATGGGGGGGGCGGCCGCCCCCTAAATCCGCCCCTGCCGTGTAGCCATATGAGTGGAAGCAACATACGATTGCAGCGCACAGCTCTTGTAAGAATTAAATTCTGCGTCATACAAATTTACATCGAGTAGTTTTTGAACTTAAGGCTCATTCATACTTCGTCCGATCCGACATCGGACGACACCGCATATGTATCCTGTCGGACGCGTGTCGGGCACAGTCGCATCCGACTCTGTCCGACACGCGTCCGACGGATACGGCGTGCGGTGTCGTCCGATGTTGAATCGAGACATCGGATCCGACTTTCATTCGCCCTTTAATCCGACTTCCAGCTAAAAATCAATATTTTCAGTGCAACAAACATTGATATTTTTATATTGTCTCTCTGTCGAACAGCGTTTGTACCATAACTACCATAATTGGGCGTGAGGGTTGGGGGCATAAGTTGGCAGCAAAGAAATTCTGGGGGTGCAAGATTTTTGAAGGTCAAAAAATGGCCTTAAAAATGGTGGTTTGTGAAAAAACACCATTTTTCGACGTTTCTCATCGAGCACTATCCATTGGCATCAAAAAATTGAAAAAAACGAAAATTTTCAACTCATTGATTTCTGGGGGGAGTTTGGTTTCTGGAGGTGCATACCCCCCAAATACCAGGTGTGGTTAGTGGTATAAACCCCTAGAAACTAGAATACCCCCAGAAACCAAATACTCCCCCAGAATTCGATTTTTAAAAATTATTTTTGTTTTTTTCACTGTGTGATACCATTGGATAGTGCTCGATGAAACGTTGAAAATTGAAAAATGGTGTTTTTTCGGCATACAACCACTTTTAAGACCATTTTTTAGCGTTTAAAAATTTTTTCATCCCCATCCCCTCCAGAAATAAAAATTAAATGCTGAAAGTATCGAAGTTCGTTTCATGCACGCCAATTCATTCAAACTTATTTCCCCACAAATAAGGATGATCTACAACAGCTATGATTAATAACTCCGTAGTAACGTCGTCAAAATCACCATTAATAAATTTGCAATTAATTAAATTTTAAACCTGAAAAAAATAAAATAAAATGAATTGACTGCTGTTTTCGCTGCTTTTTTCAATCAATTTTTTGGTAATTTGAATATTGCTTGCTTTTTGACACTTAGAATGGCTGTATATGCTAAGTGACATGCTTAGTAATAATGAAATACGAACAACTTAATTATGATTTGTTAACAGCATTTCACTTTCAGTCACATTATTAAGCAACTCAAAGTTCAATGAAGTCTGCAAAAAGTTGCGTTACGTAATATGCTTTTAAGATATTATGTCAATCAGAGAAAATTATTTTAAAATAATACGTTTTTTCAGAGACCGCAGAATATACTTCTATTTTTTGCATTGTTTAGAGAAAGTCTGATTTTAAATATATTTTGCGATTTTTGGCATGTAACATAGGAGATTTTTCCTAGTCCCCACCTTTTACATCCTCGATAATTCACAATCACAAGTATATTCCCCTTTTTTGTTCCATCGGAGCATTTTTCTTTGCTTTAGTACAAAATAAACAAGGCGTGCAATGGCTACATGTAGCGCCAATCTTCCTACACACTGTAGTTTAAATTTCATGTGTGTCGGACGGACAAAAGTTGAAACCAACTCAACTTGTCCGTTCCGACAAAAAAAGTCGCATTGTAAAACAGATTATGACGTCATGTGCAAAGAAAATTCGGACGCGTGTCGCATGATGTCGGATAATGTCGGACTCATGTCGGTGCATGTCGGAGCGGTTTTGTCAATTTTCGCATTCCGACACCAAATCGGACGGAGTGCATTCATACTTCGTCCGACTCCGTCCGATTTGGTGTCGGAATGCAAAAATTGACAAAACCGCTCCGACACGCACCGACATGAGTCTGACTTTATCCGACATCATGCGAAACGCGTCCTACTTTTCTTTGTGCATGACGTCATAATCTGTTTTACAAAGCGACTTTTGTCGGAACAAACAAGTTGAGTTGATTTCAACTTTCGTCCGTCACACACATGAAATTTGAACTACAGCGTGTAGGAAGATTGGCGCGACATGTAGCGCATTGCACGCCTTGTTATATTAGCAAAAATGCTCCGATAAAACAAAAGATGAATATACTTGGAATTGAAATTATTAAGGATGTAAAAGGAGGGACTAGGAAAAATCTACCTAAAGTCGCAAAATCTGCTAAAAATCAGACTTTCTCTAAGCAACGCAGAAAATCGATGTGTATTCTGCGGCTTCCAAAAAGTGTCTTTTTTAAATAATGTTCGAAGTTTCAGTTAAGAGTGTACGAAATCTATCAAGGTTACTTTTTTAAATTGCTGGCACCTGATTGATAGAAAAGTAAGAGGTATTGTATTTAAAGTTGTTTTATTTTGTTATGAGCATTATAGCAAGCAAAGCAGGGGCCGATTGATTAGTGCACACAATCGTTTCACATTTAGTCTGTTTCAAGTCAAGCTTGCAAGTCAAAAATTAATTTCTGCTTATTTTAACATATGTACATATGTTGTAAACATGTATGCGGTGAACTTAATGGTGCTATTCGTACATGCATACAATGGTGTAAAGTGACATTTAAAATCAATGGACAATTAGTTGACTCTAAAATTTTTTATATTGGCACCACACCTAAGCATAAGGGTTACCCCGAGGATTCGGCGGACACCACCATCGGAATTCGATAGGCATTAGAATTCAGTTTTTAGTTCTATTTTTGACAATTTTGCCCACCAAACATCCGAAATTCGGCTGCTGCCTCTATGAGTGTCACATATACATAAATTCTATTTCTAAATACTGATTAAAGTTAAAAACAACAAATGAATTGCAAACACTGAAAAAACGACTAGAATCAATCAAGCAAGACAGCAATCAGTTTTTAATTGCTGCTCAGTCAAATCATGTGCCTCATCCTCTTATTCGGATCTGCTATGAATTAATTCCTACAATCATCCATGTCATCATGTTCCTCCCTTACTGACGATTCACTTATTCTAGCTACAAGGGACCAAAATCCACCAGCATGCTGCCATGTCAAAAACTCTGTTTGAGCCAATTGTGAGAGTTCCCTCGTATTTCCTTTCCTCTAAATCATATTTCTGGCGCTTAGTGATATCTCTGTTGAATTTCTGCAGAATATGAGTTTTCTCTTTGTCACTAAAAGCCTTATGTACGTGCCTCTTTTTGCAATAATGCCCATCGTGTTTATAGTTGTTATCTAAATACATCGAACACTTAAATGACTTCATTAGATTCGGTGACCGAGATGTCAATTGGCAGCTCTCAGCTTGTCTGCTGCATCTTGCAGGGTTTGCCTTTGTGGGTTCAGATGGCATTCACCTAATGCAATGTGGTCTTCGGGTGCTTGAAATCGTTGGTACGATTTCACAGAACACCTATCTACTGGACATGAAATAATACTATCATTCTAAATAAGCAGTGTATTTTTACTCAAGTCAAAGCTTGTTTTGACTGTCAAAGACAAGCTGCAAGAAAGACACATAGATAGCCCATACATTTTTATTTGTAGCACTTTATTTTCACTAAAGAGTACTTGAGCTTGTTTTATCTCTGGGCATTTATAGGTATATCAAAAAGCAGTTGCAGTTCACTAATTGTAGATAATGCAGTGCACGACTAAAACGTTCGAACTAGCGCCCACATTTCGTTTAGGTATATATTTTGGAATCTTTTTATTCTTGACGCGAATGCACATGAAATAATATTCTACAAATTGGTACGTTTTCACAAGATTATCTCAACTACTTGACAAATTGGCACTCAAAATGCAGGCTAAATGCGACACAGAAATAATTTTTTTGGCACCGGTTCGGTTTACAAAAAATTGTTGTGCCTAAAAGGTGGTTTTGTTATTTTCTTTATTTTTTGCATATATTGACACATATAAATAGACCATAGGTTGGCAGAATTTCAGCTTGATCTCGCTTTTGGTTCAGACGGTATGTAAGAATATCACATTTTTATTATAGTGATTGACGCTAGATTTGATGTACAAATCGTTACAGAGGCAAAACAACTTCATTTTTATCCTAAAAGTCAAAAATTTTAGAATGCTCAGACGTTCTTCGAGCTGAAATATGTGATTTTTGGTCTAAAATGTAAAACACGCAAATTTTCATAACTTTATACTACCCTATCTCGACGAAAAATCAAATCCATGCAAAACAAATGGTACCATTGAGCTCAGCACATAAATGTGAACAACATACATATGTTAAAAAAGCGTCGGTCAATTTTTGACTTGCATTTGGTCAAGGCGATTCCTACAGACACTGTCCCTTGATAGGTAAAATATACACCGCTATCCATTACAGAAAATAGACATTTTGGAAAAATTAAAATAAGATGAAAGTGAAAAATTTGATGAAATTTAAAATTTTCAGAAAAGAACACAAAATGACTGGTAACCCTTCCCCTCTGCTGTGCTGTGAATCTATCGTGCCGTTAAGAGAACAACACGAGAATGCCTCTAGACCCCAGAATGATAAAAACATTTATCGAGTAGCATAAGGCAAAATCATAGCTAAAAAATGAAGCGCGATCAAAAGTCTTTGCAATGTGACTAAAAAATACACCAGCAGTATGAATTGATGAGATAAATAATTTTCACGACAAAACCCTATTTTTGGCTTCAATAAGGCCAGCTAAAAGGTCTTATCACGAAATCAACGTGTTGCAATCTATAATATTAATTTCGAGTTGTGTGTAAGTGTGTGTGTGTGAGGCAAAAAAGTTTTTACTGGATAATTTTGTGATACTTATATTTTCACTCAATGGGTATTCTCGGGCGCTAATTACAATTTTTTGATTAAAATGGCTCGATCGGACTCCTGAAACCCGGAAACTACGGCTTTATGTAAAAGGTTTTGGTAGCTCTAGCCGCTTATGCGATTGCCGCAGGGTAAAATTTTGAAGCCACCCTAGATCAACTTTTTATGCGCTATCGACTGGTTTTACACTACAGCGTAAACTGATGTGATGCCGTAAGAAAAACGTGATTTACAAGTGTATTTTATCAAATATCTCAAATCGCAGCGGATAAATTTTTTTAAAGTTTTCACCAATTATTGGATATCTTATGACTGACCTTACTGTAGAATTTGAAGAAAATTCACGGATTGCTTTCTGAGATACGGGAGCCCAAAGGTACCCTATGCATAGCGTAAAATTTAGGTTTTTGTCTTTTTGCAGAAGCACAGATTGACTGTTGCTTCCAAAATTTGGCCCGTGGGGTTTCTGAGACCGCTGATTCCATATTCGCTACTTTAAATATACGATCTGGCATCATAAAACATGTATGAGACGGGCTGAAAGGAAATCACGTACGGGTACTTATAAACATGATTAATCACTGAAAAAGAGCTTGCACCAAGTCAAAATTTTTGACCTTGTAAACCAGCGCGCGTGAAATTTAATGCGAAGCAATCGAAAGCAGCAAACATGCAGCTTTCGAAAGAAAGCAGCAAACATGCGGCTTTCGAAAATACAAATCCAAATGTTTTTGCTTCTAGCGGCTAATTTAATATGCAACTTTTTGCATTTGTTTACAATGAGGGCAAAGTTGAACATTGTACAAAGTTGAACCCGACGCTATAAGATAGGACGTGATACAACATACTCAAAGCTATACAATAGGACGGGATGTAACATACCCCATGCTATACAATAGAACGTGATATAACATGCCCCATGCTATAAGATAGGACGTGATATAACATACCCAGTGTTACAGGATAGGACGTGATACATATAACATACCCCATGCTACAAGATAGGACGTGATAAAGCATACCCAGTGCTATAACACATCCTGTGCTGTAAGATTGGTGTCCCAAAACATCAAAAATATGGTTTGCACCAAAAAAATTTTTAAACATCCCAAAAACATCAAAAAAAATGGTTTTGACCAAAAAAATTTTTTAAATACCCCAAAACATATAAAATATGGTTTTGACCAAAAAAAATTTTTGAACCTCCAAAAACATCAAAAGTATGGTTTTGGACCAAAAAAAGTTTTTTTAATATTCCAAAACGTTAAAAATATGGTTATGATCAAACAAAATTTCTTAACATCCCAAACCATCTAATGGTATAATTTCCAGAACATCCTAGAACATCAAAAATATGATTTAGGATAAAGAATTCTCAGAACCATTCTATAACGTCAGAAATATGGATTTAATCAAAGAAATGGTTGACAAAAGACAGTTTTAAAAAATTTAAAAAACACAATATGTTTTTACCATTAATTTTTTTAGAAATATCCCAAAAACATCAAAAGTTCCGAAAAATAAAAAATACAAGAGACATCTCGATCCCATACAGCTATCAGGCCTAAGTTCAGCCAGGGCAACGCCGGGCAGCTCAGCTATATATAAAAAATATAAAAACCGCTGGCCGATCAATTGCAGAGTCATTCAATTTTGTATACTAATTACTGGTTAAGATATTATTTGTTCACAAACACTCTAGCAGATGGGGCAGCGAAGCGCCCCATTTGCTAGTTAGCTTTTAAATTAGAGTAAAAGGGAGTCGAATGCACGTAAGCACCTATATTTTATAGTTTTATGCTTACAAGAGGTGTGTTATTAGGCTCGTGATTAACACCCGAACAAACAAGTTACAAAATATGCATTATGAAAACTAAACTTGTGTAGGTCTTTATTTATAGCTTGTTAAAAATAATGTGTATTTTCATTGAGATATCAATCCGGAGAGAAAGCGTACAAAAGAGATCTGCTTAATCATATGCTTAAGTATGGCTTAGGAGAATCAGGCCCGCATGATATCTAATAGAACTAAGTACATATGTATGTGATTCTGTTCTGAAAGTTATTATCTATTATCAGCTATAATTGCGAAATGCACGACAAAATCCAAGAAATTGCTTATCAGTTCAAAGCTCGGCAAAGCTTCACTTCACACTATTTGCCGCATGACAGGAAATTGATTTGATTTTGATTTATAATGCGGAAACATATCAACCTAAATATCTAATCGTTCTATTCTACTCATACATATTCGGATAACAAATCAAAATAAACAATGACTATCAATATGTACATACACAATAGTCACGATAACACGTGGGCTTGGGGGAGGTTTGGGGTATGCACCCCCCAGAAGCCCTATTCCCCTCCCTGAATTCAATTTTTAATTTTTTGTTCTTATGCAATTTTTTATGCCAATGGATAGTGCTTGACGAGAAACGTTGAAAAATGGTGTTTTGTTCGCTATACCATCATTTCTAATACCATTTTTTGACTCCTGAAAAACCTCGCACCCATACGTGGGCAGCAAGAAAATTCCGGGGGGAGGGCGTGCAAGATTTTTTGAAGGTCAAAAAATGGCCTTAAAATGGTGGCTTGGCGAAAAAAACACCATTTTTCGACGTTTCTCATCAAGCACTATCCATTGGCATCAAAAAATTGCGAAAAAAACGAAAAAAAATTTCAAAAATTGAATTCTGGGAGGTATTTTGATTTCTGGGGGTATTTTGGTTTCTGGGGCGTGCATACCCGCCAAACCCCCACGCCCAGGTGTGCTCGCACCCCTCTATACTTCCACAATTGAAATACAAAATAATGCATAAAAAACCGCAATATAAAAATAAATACGGTATTTTCGTATATTTTTGCTAATAGTGAAAATTTTACACAAAAGAGCATTTTGTGAACCCTAGAATTGACTTTAAACAACAATCTCTTCTTCTCTCGAGTCAATGGATAGAGCAAGATGAAAATCGTCGAAAAACAGTATTTTTGCCCAACGTAAGTTGTTTGGCGCTTTTTCAATTTTGAAAAATTTCTGGAAACGCTGTGCTGTACGATGTGCGGCGAGCTTGTTATAACATGCAGAGGAAAGAGTACAGCAGTGAATATTGCGATTTTTCGGCTTTGAATTATTACTATTAAATCTATACTGCAAATATAATTTTATTAAGCTCAAAGAAATACATGATGGGTCACAAAAACAGACGGGCGTCCCGTCCGAAATTCCATAGTTCTTTCCACAGATCAAAAACACCAGAGTGATTCTTTGGTTTTTCATAGTCTTTCCCAATAATAACCCTAGGAATCGTTGCCCAAGTACACACAAATGGTTATAAACATACATGGGCAACAGCTAAATTCTAAGGGTCCGATAGGGCGAAATTGCCAAAAATAGCACCGAAATTAATTTGGGTCTAGGCGGTCGCAGAATTCTGGGAGGGTTCAGTTCAGACCATAGGTGAACAGCACCAAAATTCTAGGGGGTGCAAAATTTGTCAAAGGTCAAAAAATGGTCATAAAAATGGCGGTAGATATGGCGAAAAACACCATTTTCCAATGTGTCTCATCGAGCACTATCCATTGGCATCAAAAACTCGTAACGAAAAACAAAAAAATTCTCAAAAATTGAATTCTAGGGGTGTATTTTTATGGGAAGTAGTATTTTTGTTTTGGGGAGTATTCGGTCTTCTGGGGGTGTATACATATATGATCTTGGTGGGGGTTTCTTTTCACCCCTGCAAAAATTTTTTCACCCCTCTCCTAGAATTGGCGATTGTTTGAAAGTTCCCGAAATTTTCTAAAAATTTGTAGAAACGATGCTTTTTGAAGCGTATTTGGCGATCTATTTGCTCAAAAGTGCCAAATTTTAGGCGGTTCGCGCCATTATATTCATTTTTTGATAATGTTTTGTTCAATTTCTTCGACTTTTTAATTTTCTTAAAATTTTATTATGTTTTTATGCTATAAAAAGATGGAGCATCGTCAGAAACGCTGAAAGGATGTTTTTGACGCGTACCTACCATTTTTAGACCCAAAAAGGCACGTTATAATTTCACCTCCTTCACTCAATTCCCATGCTGTGCTTGTATGGGAGTATGCCCCAAACCCCCACGCTCAGGTGTGGTTCAGACCCTCTCCAGTCCATGTGTGGCTCACAAACCGTCAAGCCACAGAAAAATGCCAGTTTGGTACTCATTAACGTTCCCGAAAACCGCTAAGGCGACATTAGGGCCAACCCCTAAGGAACCCCAATCGTAATTACGTGTGGGCGGCAACCAAATCTGGGAGTCCAATGCGTAGGTGGGCGGCACTCAAATTCTGGCCGGGGGTGCAAGATTTCTTCAAAGGTCAAAATGGCCTTAAAAATGGAGGTATGGCGGAAAAAAACAACATTTTTTAATGTTTCTCATCGAGCACTATCCATTGGCATCAAAAAATCGCGAAAAAAACAAAAATTTCAAAAATTGAATTACGAGGGGGGATATTTAGGTTTTTTTTTGGGGAGGGGTTGGTATTTGATTTCTGGGGATGCATAATCCCATAAACCCCCCAAGCCCAGGTATGGTCCAATGGGAATAAATCGGTAAGAAAGCATAAAAATATAACCTGGAAGAAGCAGTGGTATATTAGATTCTCGGAGGATCACCACTTCATAATTGCACAGCATGGTCGATCTATGGGTAGGGATAAGTCAGCCGGTCTGTAAGAGATTAAAACTGAGCTTTTTGGCCTGAACGGACCTCAAAAGTGGTGCAAATGCTGGATTAGCTTTGAAACTACGTTATTCCATCTGGTCAATTTCAAGCACTTTTAAAACAGAATTTTTAATTTTAACACATTTTGGTCTTCATTCTGCCTCATTTTCCGCCAAAAGATTCCCATTTTATTCAGTCTGGTGAATCTGTACCATATATTGAGGCGCAGAATGGCCGATCTGGGGAGTCCGCCGGTCTAGTTTCTATTTAATTTGATGTTTTTTTGAAGAAAATGTTGAACTTTGATCCATGTTCAACCCTCATTTCCCCCCGGAAAATTCCCCGTCCATTCTATAGAGGGATAGATCCTCCTTCCCCCTAACCCCCTCCCATCCCCTCCCCACGTGAAAATCTAGCTCAAACCACTGTGGAATTTTCAAATTCAATCGCTGCCTCCCAAATCCAACGAAAAGCCGAATTGGACGGGCGGTTTGAAGTTGCTCAACGACTCTTGTGGGCAAACGCGTTCGAAAAAGTCGCAAAAGCGCAATTCGTCTTCGCTTAGCTTGTTTCTTTTAACCGTATAGCCACGACAAAAAAAGTGAAAAGCCGCTTTGTTCTTTTTGCAATAATTCTTGAAATCGAATGGTTTTTTGACCGGTTTTTTCGGCTCCACAGGAACCGCTTCGGTGACCTGTGGCTCCGGCTCTTCTTGAATTTCCGGTTCCAGATCCATTTGCTGATCGAATCCGAACCGTCATTAAATGGTAATTTTCGAATCAAAAAATTACGATCCAATGAACTGGAGGGGGCCAAAACGTTGAACGAATTAATTTGACCCGAGGGCGATTGGGCGGTTGGGGACGAATTGACGAATTCGTAGCAGGCACTGAAGTGGGGTTGACGCTTACAGACCACTTGCAGGAAATTGGGAGCTGCGAAAAAATTATTTTCGTTTGCATACGTGTTCTTGAGATGTGTTTGAGTTTGATCCCCCCTGAATGGCAACTGCCCCCCCTCCAAATTGTTGCGACCCCGACCCCTCCCCTAATTGTCTATTTTTTGTGAAAGGTGATAAAACTCTTAAAAAGTATGCCTTTTTAAGCATTTTAGCTCATTTTTGGCTCAACAATCTCAAATTTTCGGCGCTTGGCGCCATGTACACATTTTTTGACTATATTTTGTTCAATTGAGTTGAATTTTTCAAATTTTTCAAAAAAATTTTTAAGTTTATGTTTTAAAAAGAACGAGCATTGTCTCAAACGTCAAAAAACAGTGTTTTTGACGTGTACCCATTATTTTTTAGCCGAAAAAAGGCACTTTGTAAAAATTTTTAGGGCCTGACCCCTCAGAATTCCCAAGTTGCACAATGTATGGTCGTATGCACACCTGGGCGGTGGGGGGTTGGGGGTATGCACCCTCCTCCCCCCGAAAAACCAAAATACCACCCAAAAACCAAAATACCCCCCCAGAATTCAATTTTGATTTTTTCGCAGTTTTTTGATGCCAATGGATAGTGCTCGATGAGAAACGTTGAAACATGGTGGTTTTTCGCCATACCACCATTTTTTAAGCCATTTTTTATCTTTGAAAAATCTTGCACCCCCCAGAATTTCGGTGTTGCCCACGTCTGGTCGTATGTATGAAGCTCAAAATTCATTCACAGATATCAGTGGTGCATCTAGTATTTATAATTTTTTAGCTTTTTTAGAATTTTCAGAATTATTTATTTGAATTTTTTATGCGTCTGTATTCCTTTTTTTAATCGAAATGCAGGAAATTATGGACTGCAAAAAACTTTAGTCGCATAAACATATGAGTGAATCTAAAAGTACGCACTATTCAGTGGTACAGGATTTAAAATTTTGTTAGATTTCACTAATTTTTTAATTTTTGTCCAAAACTTCTTATTCATATAGATTCCTTTTAACATACATACATCAGACATCACCAAAATTCGAAATCTTTGAAGTCAAACAATTTTTTTAAATTAAAAGAAGCAAAAAGTAGACGGAAGGGCAAAATGTCTGGTTTGATGCAATTCGTCGAGCGAAAATAGAAGGAACAAAAAATTTAAAAATTCAACTCTGTTGGTCTTTAGCTTTTTTAAATTCCCTTTAAGCGTTGTTGAATCAACGAAGATACGATGGAAATGGATATATAAAAAATTGAAAAAAATGATCAAAAAATAACGTACACCACACCATACATTATCATGTGAAGAAGGCAAAAATTAAGAGCGGTAATACATGCAAATTAATCAGATTAGAACTTATTGGAAATTATATATTAAATCATAAATTATTGCCAATTAAATACGAAATATCGAAGCGCAAAAAATTAAAAAAATACCTTCGGCAATTGAAAAATTAGACAAATATGCCATTGAAATGGTTAGAGCATTAAAATTTATTAATAAGCCTTTACCTCAAGAAATTCAAAGCATTTGGAACATAAAGTAATATAGAAATTTAGCATTTCTTGGTCAGTAAAATATCCAGAGGATAGAGTCAATTTGCGAAAACAACATTTTAGGGTGTCCAGAAAAGAGGAATAGTATGCTCTTTATTGCTCTCATCGCCAATTTATTTACAGTATAGGGTGCCTCGAAATGCTAGACCTTTCCAAAAATCGACTTGAAGGTATAATAGAAAAATCTGTAATACCCATCTTGTAGAGCATTCAATTCTGCATCAAATAGTACGATAAACTTGATAAACTTCGCAAAAAAGAGGTTTCTACAAGTAGCTCTGAAAAAGATATATATATTTTGGCAACATTGTGAGAAGGAACGAGTGGAAAATCATGTAGTCGGAAATCGGTCGCTATTCTACGGTAACTGTATCGCAAAATTTGCATATGGTGTTAGATGAATCGGAATATCATTACAAATTACTTATAAATAAAGTTCTATTCCTAAGCACTTGAAGCAGGTCGGTGAAGCTCACACATGTATAGCATGGAAATTCTGGGAGGTCAGGCCCGAATAATTTCTAAAAAATGTCTTTTTTGGGCTAAAAAACGTCGGGTACAAGTCAAAATCACTGTTTTTGTACCATTTCGAACAATGCTCGTTCTTTCTAGAACAAAAAATGTTTTAAAAAACTTTAAAAATTGAAACAATCTAGAAAATTGAACAAAGAAGTATAGCCAAAAAATTTTAACTTGGTGCGAAGCGCCGGAAATTTGACTTTTGAGCCAAAAAATGAGCTAAAAACGCTTTAAAAAGCACACTTTTTACAATTTTTTTCAAAAATCGACCATCCTGGGGAGTCGCAGCCACTTTGTGAGGGAGTTCAGCAGCCATTCTGAGGGCGGGGGGCGTCAAGGCCCCCTCCCTCAAGAACACGTATGGCGGAGCTGCGTGTGATCATATGAATTTTAAAATCGATTAATTCGTGCAATTTAAAATACCGAACGATTTTTTTTGTTTTTAGCAATAAAAAATTAACCAGTACACGGTACACATGGCGTTTTGAAAAAAATCGACGTCCGACTTAGAAATAGGCTACTCTACAAGTATTTGTATATCTTTTTATTTTGTCCCATGATTCTTAGAAGTCGATTTCTGGAGGGGGCCTATCATTTCTTGGCACCCTGGGTACATAAATAAATACTTGCTTGAAGAATTCAACAGAAAATTTCATTCTTGAAGTGTGAAGCGTATTACATTAAAGAATCCATAAACTTTTTTAGAAATCGCCAAAATTCATGATGACTAGAAATCAAAATTTTGGCAATTTTTTGTATTGCCTCACTAATTTGTCAGATAAGAGCCAAATCTACAGTCGTGCACAGAAGCTGAATCTTTATTTTAAGAATCATTAACTCAATTCCTAAGAGTCATTTATTGCCTATAATAAATTAGAATCAATTTATCAAAATGGTCATCTTTAAACAATTTTGACTTTCCAATGTCGCGAAAAAAGCTTTCGTCATGTGAACGCATTTAATTTAAAAACACATTTTCTCTTATAATTGATTAAAAATTTTTCTTGCCTCCACTAAAATTTTCAATATCCAGATTCTATCAGCTTCTGGTTCTTCATAACCCGCACAGAGATTTTATGATTAACTATTGTTTTCAGATTTGTTATTTCAGTTCACTTATTTTTGACAATGAGACGCATAGGTGGGCAGCAGCATAATTCTGGGGGGTGCAGGATTTTTAAAGGCCAAAAATGGTCTTAAAATAGTGACATGGCGAAAAAACACCATTTTTCAATGTTTCTAATCAAGCACTATCCATTGCGGGGTTGGGGGTATGCAACCCCCAGAAACCAAAATACCCCCCAGAAACCAAAATAGCCCCTCCCCAGAATTCAATTTTTCATTTTTTTTTGTTTCGCCATCTTTTGCTGCCAATGGATAGTGCTCGATGAGAAACGTTGAAAATGGTGTTTTTTCGCCATACCACCATTTTTAAGGTCATTTTTTGACCTTTGGAAAAATCTTGCACACACCCTGAACCTTGGTGCCGCCCATCTATGATTGGCATCGAAAAATCGAGGAAAAACGAGAGAAATTTTCACAAATTAAATTGTGAGGGGGGTATTTTGGTTACTGGAGGAGCGGAATATTCGGCCTTTTGAGGGGGTGCATACCATACGTGGGCAGCAAGTAAATTCTGGGGGGTGCAAGATTTTTTTGAAGGTCGAAAAATGGCCTTAAAAATGGTGGTATGGCGATAAAAACACCATTTTTCGACGTTTCTCATCAAGCACTATCCATTGGCATCAAAAAATTGCGAAAAAAACGAAAAAAATTTTCAAAAATTGAATTCTGGGGGGGGTATTTTGATTTCTGGGGGGGTATTTTGGTTTCTGGGGGTGCATACCCCCCCAAACCCCCCCCCCCACGCCCAGGTGTGGTGCATACCCTTTAAACCCTCCCCACGCCCACGTGTGAGGGAAAGTCAGAATATACAGAGATGAGATTGTAGCCCGAAAATTGTCCCATCTCAGTTGATTCTAAATGATTGGCTTGTTTTTTTGTTGAACATCGAACGAAAAATAGTACGAAATCGGTAGAATTATTTAGAGTTAAGGTAATCAAAAATAAATTTTAGATTGAAATTTTTGATGACTTTCAGTAATTTGTAAATCTGAATCAGATTTTCTCAATCAATTCATCTGATCAAACAAATAGATTTCACACATACTCGTGTTCAAAAATGAATTGTCGGCCGATCTTAATGGTATTTAGAATAGGTGGGCGGCTCCAAAGTTCTGGGGAGGGGGTGCAAGATATTTTCAAAGGTCGAAAAATGGCCCTAAAAATGGTGGTACGGCGAAAAAACACCATTTTTCAACGTTTCTTATCTAGCAATATCCATCGGCATTAAAAAATTGGGAAAAAAACAACAAAAATTTAAAAAAATTGAATTCTGGGGGGGTATTTTGATTTCCGGGGAGGGGGTATTTTGGTTTCTCGGGGGGTGCATACCCCTCAAAACCCCCACGCCCAGGTATGGTATTTAGTACTTTCCGTCTAAAAGATGATCGCAGACGGTGCGACACATGGGCGTGGGCGGAGGGGGGTTGTAACACCCAAAAGTCCAGTATATCACCAAAATCGATAGACCCCAGAATTGAATTTTCGGCATGTCTTTTGGAGATTTTTGCCAGGTCATTTTTTCCATTGATATCATTTACTACATATTTAAGAATTGTAAAAAAATAAGTTAATAACCTGCTTGGATCGATATTTCGAAACTAATAAACATTAAGAAGGAAACTAACGAAGAAATTTTGGCTAATAACATTGGAAATATGTCGGCATAAGTACAGAGAAACACAAACTAGAACGCAACGACTCTGTTCTATAATGAAAAAAAACGTTTATGTAGCAACAATTTCGTATGAAGTGAAGAAAAAAGTTGAAATAGAATATCGCCTGAGGGGATTCGCGCCGCCCAATTGCTGCTAAAAATAAAGCAAAATTGCTTTTAGATATCAGTTATGGACTCACCTAAAATATCTCGTCAATTTTTCTAATATGAAAATCATAACGAAAAGGAGAACACAGCAGAAACAGAAATGTCTTAATAATTTCTTAACGACAACTTATCATTAGGGTCTAATGGGTCTGAATTCTAAACCCCCAAAAAAATCAATTTATCACCATAATTGAATTTTTGGTACTATTTATTGACGATTTTGCCGAATCTAACCTCTTAGAATTGGGTTGCTCCTTTTTATTAATACGAAAAGACACGTCATCAAGCTGTGATGAATGATGACATTATACAAAGTGGCGCTTTGAATGATCCAAAATAAACGCAAGTTCATGCCGCTGATACATTTTATTTTCCAATCAGGTTATTTAAATGCATTAAGTCGCATTCGCACGCGTTCGAGGTACAAATTAGGTACCTACGTAAATGAGACTATATAAGGGCTAAAATAAAAAAATTTAACAAGCTTTTTTGTATAATTAATCAATCCAAAAGCCCCCTCGGGAGGAATTGAGACACTTGCATCTATTCATAATCGGTAAAATTTACCTTTGGGCAATCATGCACAATTTTTGACAGACTTACATGGCTGCTGCTGCTGCATGGTAGCTGGATATTTTAGCTAATTATGTAAGTTATCTAGGTATGCATTTTAACATATACTTCTCGACCCACAAACCAGCAAGAACACTATTCACCAAGATAATACACCAGAAAACAGGGGAAATAAATCAATGACGGCATGCATGTAAAACACGGGAATTCTAGGGTCAGGCCCTTGAAATTTTCAAAAAGCGCCTTTTTGGGCTAAAAACGGTGGGTACGCGTCGAAAATACTGTTTTTTACGTTTCGGAAAATATTACTTCTTTCTAGAGTAACATAAGAAAATCTTTAAAAAACTTGAAAAATCGAGTAAATTAAACGGAATATAGTGAAAAAATGTGTATTTGTTTCAAAACGCAGAAAGTTTGAGACTCAAGGTGTTTTATTTTGTTATCATGAGCATTATAGCAAGCAAACCTGGTGTCGATTGATTAGTGCACATAATCGTTGCGAACATGCAAGTGTACAGTACCTATGCACATATAATCCGTTTCACGGTTTGCACATTCGCCCCCTTCAATTCGCCCCTCGCAACTCGCCTCCACACAACTCGCCCCCACAACTAGCCCCCATCCAATCATGAGGATTTGGTCGAATTCGCAGAAGCTTAAAGCCGCAGTGTTAAATTTGTTCAAACTTTTCGTGATTGCCAATGCTAATCGAGTGCTTGCTTGTTCCCGACAACCATTTATGTACGCATGGGAATACTGGGAGTCAGGCCGAGACAATTTTTAGAAAACGCCTTCTTTTGGCCGAAAAAGAGTTTTTTTGCGTAAGCTTAATTATACAAAAAACACCGTTTTTGGACGTTTTGGACAGTGCTCGTTCTTTCTAGAACATTTGTAAATATATTAGAAAAATTTGAAAAAATTCAAAAAAATCGAACAAATTGGACAAAATATAGTCAGAAAATATGAAAACAGCGCTAAGCACCGAAAAGCATGGCCGATCTGGGAACGGGGTCAGCCGGTCTGGTGGGACAGTCAAAAATTGAGCTTTTAAGCCAAAAAAGTCAAAAACTATGATAAGCGCTAAAATAGCGTTAAACCATTAGCCTGTTTCATTTATCCGAGAGCTTTTTCAGTAAATGTTTTCAGAGGCTACAGTAACCCCTTCTTTCTTATTTACTGTAATTCGCTAGATCTCACCGTAGATGCGTAGCAGAGAAGGGTTTTTCAATAACAGTTTTGCGCCATAATTCATTCTCGTCTTCCAGCAGATTAATTAACTTAAAGATAAAAATCGCGCATGAAGCTAATCCTAAGTTTTACTTTTAAACCGAATAGACTAAAACTAGCAAAGAAAAATGCTCCGATGGAACAAAAAAGATGAATATACTTGGAATTGTGGATTATTATGGATGTAAAAGGAGGGGACTAGGAAAAATCTACCTAAAGTCGGAAAATCTGCTAAAAATCACACTTTCTATAAGCAACGCAAAAAATCGATGTATATTCTGCGGCCAACAGATTAAAATAAATATTCAACCAAAACAATGATTGAAACAGCAGCACGTTAGCTATGCAGTAGCTATGGGAAATGATATTAAGTAAACTAACAGTCTTCCAAGCCAATTGAATGAAATAGCAAACATCGAAGACAATTGAAGACATGGTTGGTTTAAAACAGTAGGAAACGCGTAAGTTGACTTGAAACAGACTTAATGTAGATACACTAGCATGCCCGAAACGATTGTGTGCACTAATCAATCGGCTCCTGCTTTGCTTGCTATAATGCTCATAACAAAATAAAACAACTTTAAATACAATACCTCTTAGTTTTCTATCAATCAGGTGCCAGCAATTTAAAAAAGTAACCTTGATAGATTTCGTTTATACACTCTTATCTGAAACTTCGAACATTATTTAAAAAAGACACTGTTTTAGAGGCCGCAGAATATACATCGATTTTTTGCGTTGCTTAGAGAAAGTGTGATTTTTAGCACATTTTCCGACTTTAGGTAGATTTTTCCTAGTCCCCTCCTTTTACATCCATAATAATCCACAATTCCAAGTATATTCATCTTTTTTGTTCCATCGGAGCATTTTTCTTTGCTAGTACACTACTTTTAATTAGCGTGATTTCAGTACATCAGTCAGTAAACACAATCAGTAATATGCCACAATAATGACAACAGTCCAAGAACGCGGAAAACAATATTGTTCTTAACATCAGCATTATCCTTTTTAAACAAGACAACCTTATTGACACCATCCATTTTCAAATTAAAACTCCATTAAGTTATTTCTTCTTAATGTGCAGTTCACTTATAATCAAGCACAAATATTTAACCAACGAATTCACATTGCAAATCCTCACTCAATCAATACACAAGCACAATGTGTTGTGACTTTTGAAATTGAAAACACCCAATTTTCAATTCTCAAATTGAAAATTGGATCAATTTTCAAATTGAAAATTAAGTCAATTTTCAAATTGAAAATTGGGTGTTTGAATTTGCGATGAAGAAAATAATCAAAAGATAGTCACTTGGTTTATTTAAGCCGAGTAATAAAATAACGACCGTCCACCAATTCCAAACTAAACGCAACTAATCTGATCACTATGAAAAAGTTTTGAAAAATGAGCTTGCTAAGCGAGAGTTGTAAACCAAGAGAAACTTAAAGTTAAAACCTACCATTAAATTATTAAGAGACTTATAAAAGATTTTAAGCTTTAAGAAAATGGAAAAGGCGGGATGTTGGTAAATTAGGAGGCAAAGTTTTTCGGCAAAAATTCAAAAACTTCACGCCAAATATCAAATGTAAGGAACACTAACGCTTTGATTTGGTAGTAAAATAAATTTGTAGTATAGACTACATATTAACAACAAATGAATAGTGCAAACTTTACACAACTACTAGGTGTAGAGAATACTAACAGTTTACGGCTTATTAATGTACATGATTACAATAAAGCTGTATATCTTTGTCGACTTCTGTGCACAGTAGTGTGATTGCTGGTTCATTTTAAACCACTTTTGCAGGCAATTTACATCAATTAAACGATAGCTCTCCATGTGCAAGATTTTGTGAAACATATTATAAACACGGCTAAGAAGGATTTAACTTTAATGCAACCCATTTAAGACAAAATTACATCTCTTCAATGATCTAAGTACACTTGAACATAATTTTTAAATCACTTTAGATTACTTTTGAGGGTAAAACAAACTCACTTAATTGATGTCTCACATATGAATCCTTGAAAATTTCTTGACTTCAGTTACAAAGTCTCTGCAAGTCTATCGAATTAAGGTTAACACGTAATGTAAACTTTACACAAACACATAGCGTAAAGAATATTTTAGTCGGATTCGTAATTTTGATATTGCTCCCATATTACTTTCAACATTTATTTATAAATGAGTCCATAATGTTTTAAAGACAATAAACATTAGGTTTAAACCACTTTGCAATACTGCTGAGTGTAAGCAAGCGCGCCCAACTGACGTATATATTTCATTCCCTGTAAATTTTTATATCTCAGGAAAAAATTTCGGTTTTTGCAATACTCTAGAACAAAGGCTAACATGCAGTGTAAAAAATTACTCGGATATTATGATCAACATTCATGAAAAAATTATGTCTCTACAATGGTCTGAGGACATATAAACAATGAGTGTAAACTACTTTACATCACTGTTGGATGTAAACAAACGCACCTACGTGACGTCTCACATTTGATCCTTTGAAAACTTCTAGACTCCAGGAAAAAATTAGGTTTCTGGAATGCTCAAAAACGAAGATAAATACATATGTAGTGTAAACTTCATGTAAACACCTAGTGTAAAGAAGATTTTAGTCAGATTCGTAATTTTGATATTGTTCCGATATTACGATTAATATTTATGAAAAAATTAAGTCTACATAATGTTCTATGGGCAAACTAACAATTGGTGTAAACTACTTTACAACACCGTAGAGTGTAAACATATGTGCCAGACTGGCATATCAAATTTGGTTCCTAGTCCATTTCTAGACTTGATAAACGTGTCCCTGACTCGTAACCGGAGAAGCAGGCAGAAAAAACAAGACAGAAACGCATTTTAAACTCCAAATTTTTGACTTTACACTCGCTAAATATCAATGTATAGACAATTTGCTTTGACATGCATCCGATATAAAGCACTTTATTTTTATTCTATTAGACTTATCCCGACTTCTGGACGGAGAAAGTGGCGAACAAAAAACGCAACAAAAACGTATTTTCCATCATTTAGAACACTGTAAACTTTAAAATTCCGTACCGAACTCCCCATTGAGTTTAAAGAAATTCGGTTTGGTACAATTTGTAGCTTTTAAATCGTAGTACATTCCTGTGTGCCAAAATTCTGTTGCAAAAATTATTTGGTATGATTTATCAATCAAACTTCGTAAAAAACGTGTTTTTTCGCCCATTTTTACCTCAGATTTCGAACTTTACACCCCCATAAATAACTCAATATTGCGTTTGTTTAAATGCGGTTTGCTGCGATGTTTAGCCCCTGAGAGGCACTTTATTAATGCTGTCTTCGATTTACACTGACTCATAAGCGGAAAAATTTGGCAGAGAAATCTTAGTTAAAATCCGTTTTTTTACACCATCCACTAGAGTGTAAACTTTAAACCCCAGGATCTAACTCACCATAGAGCATAGAAGACTTTGCTTATATGCAGAATGTAGCCCTTAATCCGCTCTACATTTCTGTCTGAAAACATTTTAAAAAACTCATAACCGGAGTTAGTAACGGACATAGGCAGGTTGAAAACTCGACCAAAAAGTGCTTTTTCACCCCCAGATTTTCGCACTCTTTACACTGCCATTCGATAACAAATGCGAATTTCAAAAAACAAAAAAAGTGTCATCTGAAGAATTCATTGCTCTACTATCCTATCCTGTTCAATCCTTCGAGTCATCAATACTCAGTTGTCCACATGCCGCAGTAAAAAGGTCCCAAAATTTGTCCTATGTTATAACGTTACACTAAAACTTTAAACCTTATTTACACAGTCAATTTTGAGTTTCAAGAAAAACAAAAAAACACGGGCAGCGAATTTTTTTATTATCTTTCTTTTAAAAAAATCCGCACCTTCCAGAAGTGTCCCGTTATAGCTGTAGGGGGGTGCACAGGTGTTGGGGGTACCCAAGTATATTATAGGTACGCGCTAACGCGCTACCTAAGATGTTAAGAAACGCCGCGAACTCCCGCATAGCTCAGTGGTAAATCGTCTGCTTGTCGTGTCGAAGCAACCCGGGTTCGATTCCAGCCATAGCTCTTTATTTAGCGCACTTACTGTACATAGTATGTCCCAGTACTGATTAAATGACTAAATTAAATTTGTTTGGGCGGATTAGTGCATTAAAATGGAAGAATTCCAGCCACTCGCCCTGACTAAGCTGATCTGCCGAATTACAGTAATTCGTCTTGTTTCGCCTACTGTAGCCCTTAAAAGAATTGACTAAAAAGCTCTCGAATAAATAAAACAGACTATACATTATTACAATTTTCCTAGTTAACTTGAAGCAATTATGAAGAATATTATAATTTTCATACGTTTTTGTCCTGGGTTGAGTTTGGGGCGAGTTGTGTGGGGCGAGTTATAGCCGGGGCGAGTTGTGGGGGATTGTAAATGGGTTGAAATGTGAGAGGCGAGTTACTCATATCCTGAAGGCGAGTTGTGTGTTGGCGAGTTGAGGTTGGCGAGTTGCGGGAGGAGTTATGGGTAGGATTGTGTAGGGGCTAAATGTAGGGGGCGAGGGGTCAAATTGGGGGGGGTGCGAGTTGTATGGGGGCAAGTTGTGTAGGGGGCGACTTGTTTGGGGGCGAGTTGTAGACGGGGCAAGTTTTGGAGCGCAAGTTGTGGTGGGGGGGTTAGCGAATTGTGGGGGAGAGTGAGGGGGGGGGGTGTTGCATTGTGTGGGCGCGCAATGTGGTGGACGAGTTATTTATATCCCCGTTTCGCCTAAACTTACGCGTTTCCTACTGCTTTAAACCAAGAATTTCTTTGATTTTCTTGAGTGCATCGATCTTTGATATTTTATTCAATTGTCTTGCAACATCTCCTATAGTCTGTTTCGCATATGTAAGTTTGGACATAAATTTTATGTATAGTTCCAAATGTAAGCCGACGAATTATGATAACTATATATGTATGTATCATATGAATGCTAAATCGCAATCAGTCGGCTAATTGTTGTAGTTTTTGAAATGTATACTCCGACTTGTGTTAAACAGACTATAGATATACTCCATCTAATTTTCCATATTTACTGCGTAGCTATGTACTTGTTGCTTTTTCAAATTAATTTTTGATTCAATACTTTATTTTAATCCTCTGGCTGCAGAATATGCTCCAATTTTAGCTTTTCATAAAAAAGTCTGATTTTTAACAGATTTTGCGATTTTAAGCAAAAATCTATGAAGCGTTTTAGTCTGCTCCTTCTACATCCTTAATAATCCACATTCCCAAGTATATTTGTCTATTTATTCCATCAGAGCATTATTCTTTGCTTCAACAAATGATTGATGATCAGTGTTGCCAACCTCAAGCTTTTTCCTCAAAATTTAGAGTATTAGTTTAGCTTAGAGCACTTTTCGTGGGGTCTTGTTCGAAGTTTTTTCCGAGAAAGTGGTGTTATACTGAGAACAAGGTTTCTTTTTTTCCAAATTTCAAAGGATTTTATCGTTACTGTAGCAAACAATTAGTATCTCTAAAACACCATTTTTTTCCACTTTTTGGTCTATGTGTTAACCAAAATTTTGAGAAAAAGAAAAAGTTTTTGGGCTTGTTTGGCATTTATGGAAAATTTTTGTAATGGTAGAATGCGTTTTAGAGAGGTAAAACTTCAAAAAATTTTCGGCGCTTCGCGGAAAATTTTTGAAGTTTTGATTTTTTTGATTGATCGATTGATTTTCCATTCCCTGGTGCTTTAAAATTCGTGCAATGTGCCTTGTAATCTCACAAAATAATCTCCTTTTATGCTTTTACAATAATAGGGTTCTTTAAACATCCCAGGTTGTGCAGAAAGATTCTTTTTTTGAAAAAATTAGGTGTCCCAAGTTACGTTGGCACTCAACGTAACATGGGATGGGACACTGAGTATGATTTTAAAAAACGAATACTGCTCCCTACTTAGTTGTGTTTGTGGCTTAACCTATTTTGTTTTATGCATACATATGAATGCTCTATGTTACTGCAAAGTTTCAGCTTAGTGCTCATCTTAATTGTAAGGAACATTTAAATCACATAATTAAAAAAGCTGTTTCTCGTTGTTTTCTAATACACAAAGCTTTTTCTTTCTCGTGATAAAAATATTTTAGTTTGGGCCTTTACTACTTATGAAGACCCATGCTTGAGTTTTCTGTTCCTGTATGAAATCCATAACATGCAATTGATATAAATCGTCTTGAAAATGTTCAGCGTAAATTTACTAAACGCCTTTTTGGTTTTCATAACAATTTATCTTATCTTGAACGCCTAAAACTTCTTAAACTTCCTTCTTTAGAATTTCGTGGTTTTCACATATGTCTATGTCTCATGTATCGAATTATTAACGGTTTATCTTGTATTGATGCTAATGAATTTTTGATTTTCTGTTCAAACAACACTCGAGCTGCAAATCGTCATAAACTCACGTTACCAGTTGTCCGTTCCAATGCTTATCTCAACGACTTTTCCCGAAGATATTTGAAAATTTGGAACAAAATACCTAATGATGTAATCGCTTCTCCTAGCGTTGGTTTGTTCAAAAAATAGCTGCAAAACATTGATTTTACAATTTTATTGTTGGGGTATACCTAGTTGTATCACATTCTGTTATCTGTATGTCCTTTTGCTCAGTCGCTGTTTTACCATGTATTTGTGTTTTACTAATTTTCGTGCATTTTTTTGGACAATAAATATTTTCTTGTCTTGTTCTTGTCATATTGCTTTCTTTTCCAGGTTGCCAGATTAAGCAGAAGGAAAGAGTGTTCCAAGTAACGTCATTTATGTACCCTATTGTTTGATTTTCTTTAGGCTTTACTTATTTACGATGGCTTTAAACTTCGATGGGGCGAATTTTAGAATACATCCATTTTGCAAATTTGAAAAAATATTGTTTCTATGCGATTTAAAGCAGGTATCTTCAACATAAAAGTTGAAAAAACAGACGGAAAAAACAGCCTTTGATTGAAATAAACTTAAGAAAATTTTATTTTTCAAGTTTCATTTCTGTCTGTTTTTTCAACTTTTATATTAAAAAATCCTACTTGAATTTGCATAAAAACGCTATTCTCACCTTAATCAACGTTATCTTTGGGCTCTGTGCGTCTCCAGATTGGTGCCAGGGATGATCTACGCCTAACATCGTTTATTTACGGTTGACAGTGAGAAAGTGAATATAAGCAGTGTTTTTTTGTACAAGGTCCGTTTGTACATGTACAAAGATGGTCCCTAAAAGTATTTGCACATTTTGTACATGCAAATTTCTGTGTTACATAAAGTACAGTAGCGATTTTGGTGTGGTAAAACAGGATTTTTGATCTTTGGTAGTGTATTTTAGCTAATTTCTTGGTTTCTGATGCCAAAAATTACTAAAAATTGTTTCAAAGCTGCACGAAGCGCCGAAAAGTTTAACATTTTTCCATTCTAAATGCAAATTCTGCCATTTTAAAGATACATATGTAGGATAAACAATTACTCATTTCGGCGAGAAAAGCCGAAAAATTTTTGGGAATTTTGCACCTTTTTACAGTTTTTGTCTTCCCAAAATCTTTGTACATTTTGTACACACAAATTTTTGGGTACTATAACATGGTACAGTAGCGATTTTAGTGTGGTAAAAACAGAGTTTTTCGACTTTTGGTAGTGCATTTTAGCTAATTTCCGCGTCTCTTAGGGCAAAAAGCACTAAGAATCGTCTTAAAACGACGCGAAGCGCCGAAAAATTTGACATTTTCCCTTTTGAAATGCAATTTCTGCTATTATAAAGATATAGAGAACACACAATTACTCATTTCGGCGCGAAGCGTCGAAAATTTCGAATTTCAGACCTTTTTTGCAATTTTTGTCTTCCCAAAAATCTTTGTACATGTACAAAGATGGTCCTGAAAAGTCTTTGTATATCGGGAAAATCTTTGCCGAATACAAAAAAAAACCGTGTTATGTACATATGTATGTAAACTCAAGTATGACCCACATTGTAAGGGGTTGGTTTTGGTAATGTTTCTAATGCAAAAATGTGTTCTAGATAGCCATGATCATGCCGATTGCAGCACACTTATCAACAACTAATTCTTGAACTTTATTAAGATTGAAAATCCTTATCTTCTGCTTGCATTTTCGGACGATTGGCTAAATTTTGTTATTTGTGATTTTTGGAAGGTACCGAACATCGACAGGAAAACCATCCAGATAGAAATTTTTAAAATCTTTTAAAATTTTCAGTATAATTCTTTGTTATTGATGTTTAGGCTGTGCCGCGCCGATTGTAGCAATTTTGTTGCTAAAATGCGTTTAAGAGAGGTAAAATTTCGAAATTTTCTGGAGCTTTGCGCCATTTCAATAAATTAATGAGTTTTTATTCTTCGATGAAACTTCAGAAATTAGCCAAAATGCACTAGATAATGTCTGCAAATTCAGTTTTAGGAGATGGAACATATTACTGATCGTTATATTTATTGCAGTAGGTATACTAAATCTACAATAACAAAATGTTCAAAAACTTGTTTTGGGTCTCGTCATTTTATGTAGGATGGACTTATTGCAAAAAACATCGGTTTACAACATGAGCACCCAATTTTTGAGCGTTTTTCAAACCCCCCGCAAATGAGAATAAAAATTTGAAATGTTGAAAAAATCTTGGGTATGCTTCACATTATGAACCAAATCGCTGGGAAAAACGGTGTTCGATAACATACCTGGGGAATGGATCTTGGTTCTGTGGGTACCGGAACCCCTTTGCTGAGGTTGGTTGGTTGGTCAATGAAGAGGTTGATTGTGAGAAGGTTGACATAAGGGCAGGCTCATATCCATGATTTTAAATAGAGAAAACCGAAAATTTAGAATCAAGATATCTCGAGAACCAAAAGGAGATAGACGGAAATAAAGGCAGTTTTGAGCGTATCTCGGCAAGCTCAATATAACGATGAAGAAAATTTTTAAATAATTCTAACTTTATTTTATATTGATCCCTATACAACAAATTTATTGAGTGATCTCTCATCATTCAATAGACGAAAAATTTCTCAGCTTCTATCTTTTATTTAATTCTTGTCCTTTACAAAGGCAAACAATTCGGCGAAAAGCGCCAAAAGAAATTTGACATCTTTTACATGTCTTTATCAAATTTGAACGGTCTTGTGCAGGCTCGAAGTCAAAAAATTTAGATAAGCAATAACTCCGACGCGAAGCGCTGGAAAAAAATTTCATGATCCGGCACTTAGCGCCGGAAAAAATTGACATGCTATCCATGGCTAACTCGAATTTTAGCGATTTTGAGCGGTTTAGAAGACAAAACTAGGCATGAGCGTAGCAGTAAATGTGGAGCGTGCTAATCGACGAAAATTTTGCGTTTACTGGCTCGAAAGTACGCTAAAAACCTGTTTTAGCGATGTTTCAGACAAAATTCTTTCGAAATTTTTTAGCGAATCTTAAAAGCGTGATCGAGACAGTGCATAGAATATGAACATTGAATGAGCACAACACATGATCTTGTTTGTACTTAGCCCAGAGGAAAACAATAATTAGTGTATCACTTGTTATCCAGCAATTTAAAATTATGACTTTCTTTCACTAGCGGATCCTGGGAAAAATTTTCTCGGGGGCGGTTCGAAAATTTGAAGTCAGATATCTCGAGAACCATTAGGAGATAAGTGAAAATAAGGGCGATTTTGAGCGTATCTCGGTAGCTCTAAAAGATGGTGAAGACAAATTTTAAACTAAAATTTCAAAAATTTTTAACCTTACTCAATATTGATATGCAGGAAATTGATCATTTAAGCTATCTGCACAACCAATTGCTTATAATGCAATTCATAGGTGATTTCTTATCTCCTGTCTTTGTATTTAATCATTGTGCTTTACAGAGGAAGATTATACAGATAATAAATCATTCGGCGCGAAGCGCCGAAAAAATTGACATATTCTGCAAGTCAAGCTCAAATTTGAGCGGTTTGAGCGGGCTATAAGACAAGAAACATAGATGAACAATAAATCCGGCGCGAAGCGCCGAAAAGAATTTCATGTTTTTTATGTCATAACTTAACTTTAAGCTGTTTTGAGCGAGCTAAAAGGCAAAAATATAGATGAACAAAGAATCCAGCGCACTGCGCTGGAAAGAAATTGACATGCTCTCTAAATCTATATCAGATTTGAGCGATTTTTAGCGTTTAGAGGACACAGCCATACATAAACAATACATAAATCCAACGCTAAGCGCCGGAAAATGTTAAGTTTGCATAATTCAAAAGACGCTAAAAACCTATATTGGCGGTGTTTTAAAAGTGTTTAACTAAAAGTAGTGCGCCATATTCGCACGACTCGGTATTTAAAGGACATGTTTTAATACACAACTTTAGGCCCCAACTAGGCCCCGGCCCGGCCTCGGCGCCGGCAGAAATGGCGGCCCCGGCACATCTAAAACGGAAAATAATGATGAATCGGCGCAAAGCGCCGGAAATTTTGACATTTAGGCGTTTTTAGCTCAATTGTGGGCGCATTCCAACGTAAATCTGCCGCTCAAAAAATTTTCAAAAAGGGTTTTGGGAGGGGGCGGCTGCCCTCCGCCTCCCCCTAGATCCGCGCCTGTTTCTTTGATAGTCATGGAAAATCAGATACCCCCGTAGCTTCTAGTTGTTGCGTTTTTCTGGATTACTTCTGTGGCTCGAGGTGATAAAGTACAATTTTGGGATCTCTACTCTTTTACTCAATTATGTAGCTCCTTCAGGATACACACAATGTAAAGCACACATGCACATAGGGGGTGAGGGGGTATTACCCCCCCTGAGGGTCAGCTAGACCGGTACTGTCCGGCGATTTTGAGCAAACAGGTCTTGTTCTGCATCATTTTTTACATCAAAATCAGTAAAAATATCAACATTTTCCGGCGCTTCGCGCCAGAGTAGTACATTTAAGTACTTCTTACTCAAAAAGCGCCAAAAATTGATAAATTTTTGCATTTTTTAGTGTTAAAAGTGATATAATGCAGTAAAAATGGACTAAAAATGCTTTTAAAATGTGTTATTAACACGAAAAAACGTTTTATAGGCTATTTTGACCATTTTGATCATTAAAACAGCAAAAAAATCGTGAACGTCAAATTTACTGTTTTAGATTTTTGGCATTTCACGCCCCCCTGCCGACCCCGACCTTGTGCACCTATGATGTAAAGACGCTGTATATTCAAATTTTGATATTATTATCCAGAGCTCAGCTCAATTTTGCTGTTTCCTGGAGATCAGGAATGGAAGAAATAAATCTTGGCAAGGATGCGCCAGAAGATTACGATATTTTTTATCATTCTAAGGACAATTTTGAATATTTCTAAAGTTTAGTGATGCAGAAAGTATATCTGGCGCGAAGCGCCAGGAAATTTTGGCGTCTTTATCATTTTATCATGTCAATTTCGCATTGCATCTTTTTTAGGATGAGAATTTCAAAAAAATTTGTATGCCTATGCAATCTGAAAATGGCTTTAAGATTTAACTGATGACGGGAGCGCTGAAAAATGGGTATTTTTTGCTAGCAACGTGCAAAACCGATAGTTTCACAAATAAAATTCTGAAAAAATTCGGGATAAATTCTCCTCAATACGGCCTGTGCACAAGTAGTACTGCACACTTTGCAAATTTTACCACTCGGGTACCCGGCTATTTCATTACCCGGGTAGGACCTTAGATGGAAGAGAATGCAGTGAACATCGTTCATTTACGGTTGACAGTGAAATCTAGGCCAAAGTGATATCTAAGCAGTTGAATTATTGAAAAATTAATGCAACATTAAATAGAATCGAGGCTGTTATCTGAAGAATCCGTATGCATTTAATGAAATTTAAGTCATTTTCATAATTCAAAGCAAAAAAATTGTGAAGCAGGTTTTGTATCTGCATAGCGTCATTAAATCATTTGAAGCAGGAAAACACATTGACGGAAAGTGATTTTAAAATCAACAGGAAATGAAAATTTATTCAAAAACAAGTTCATCTGGAGCTGACTGCAGAGGCATAGCCAGGATTTTGGTTCGGGGGGCATGAACAAAAATTTTTTAAGACTACTTTTGCATTGAATGCCAGTAACAGTTATGTATAGTAAAACTGAGTTTTTCGACCTTTAGTAGTGAAGCCTAGCTAATTTATGGGTTTCTGACGATCAATAGTGTAAAGCGGTGCGAAGTGCCGAAAATTTTTGGAATTTCTACCGTTTTCATATAGAATTTACGGCCTTTCTATTGACAAACAGTTCAGAATTCATAAGTGGGGCAAAGTGCCAAGAAATCTAGTCATTTTTTACCGCCCTAACATTTTGTAGCTCTGTGAACTTATAGTCTGACAGAGCAGAAAAATTATCAAATTTGTACAAAACAGCTTTAACAGTTCAAGCTTCTAACAAGAAAACTGCGAATTACTTACTTTGCCTGAAGATATTTTGAGTGACTCAGGCTTTTAAACGCAATGCTGGAGCTTTACAAAAAGAAAGAACAGTAACTGGCGGCGCTATGCGCCGGAAAATTTCGACGTTTTTGCACATTAAACTCAATTTATACCGCTTAAATCATACAAAACAGACAAATTAATGCCGGCGCGACACGCCGGAAATTTTAAGAAATTCCTAACCCTTTTACCTGGGT
>JAVLUZ010000257.1:1232753-1360253 GCA_036768485.1 Mermis nigrescens | reverse complement strand
ATGAGAATTTTGTTCTTACCATTTTCAGGCCCATTTGTCGCCTTCTTATTAACCAGTTCAGAAAACAGAAAACACGCAAAAACACAAGAAAATTTGGCCTTTCCTTTCACTTAAAATTGAATTATGTGTCATTGTAAAGAAAGATAAACAAAGCAGAGAATAGACAAATTGGTACGCAAACATTTTCGCACTTTTACTATTATGTTCAACAAGCATGTGCATTTTCATTCAATAAACTAATAGTGCATTAAATCACTAAAGTGCTGCGAAGTGCTGGATTATTTTAACAGATTCAAGCTTTTAAATTCATTGGATCTCGGAAAATTTTGACGTTTGTGCCTTTTTAAACTCAATGTTCTGGACACGTTGCGCCAGAAAAATCAACATAATTTCGGAAAAATTCCGGGGGGCATGTGCCTCCATTCCCCCGGCTAAGCCTGTGATTCCGCAGTAATTTCGGCGCACTTCATAATGGAAAATATGCGAACATGTATGTACGTCTTAACAACATGGCGACCAGGCATACTTTCTATGAAATATCGCGAGTGTCGAGTTTAGCATATTAATTTTGCTGGTGAATGAATCGTCCTTGTTCCGAATTTATTTGCTATTTATACAATTCTTCTTTGTACCAACAAATAAAATGCTATATTTCACCCCGGAAAAAAGGTTCAACCCCGACTCGAAAAATCATGCCCCCGGTCGGGAGGTCGGGGTCGGGGTTTAGGCCGGGGTTTTTCGGGGTCGGGGTCAGGGTCCCCGTACGATCACTGAGCTAACCGATCAACTTTTAGACCCCAGCAACCGATTTTCTTACTGCAATAACGGATTTAGGACCCAGCAAGCGATTTTTAAGCGATTTAGGACCCATCAATCAATTTTTCGAGCTCAGCAACTTATTTTTGGAGCCAACCAACCAATTTTTAGACCCCAGCAAGTGATTTTCGGACCCCAATAACGGATTTAGGACCCCAGCAAGCGATTTTTAAGCCCAATAAGCGACTTAGGACCCATCAATCAATTTTTCGAGCTCACTAACGCTTTCTAGACCCCGGCAACTGATTTTTGGAGCTCACCAACCGATTTATAGACCTCAGCAACCGATTTTAAGAGCCAACCAACCGGTTTTCAGACCCCAGCAACCGATTTTTATAGCAAACCAACCAACTTTTAGATCCAAGTAATTGATTTTGGACCCCAATAACGGATTTAGGAACCCAACAGGCGATTTTTAAGCCCCATAAGCGATTTAGGACCCATCAATCAATTTTTCGAGCTCACATACCGATTTGTAGACCCCGGCAACCGATTTATAGTGCTGTCCTCTAAAAAAACCCACTTTTTCCTTTTTCGTGTGTAGCTCCTGCAGCTTGCAATATTATGTCGGTTGCAAGTATGCATTTATTGTGACTACATCTCATCTATATGACCCTGTAGTGATCTTAACTCAATCTCTTGTTGTTGTTAAAAAAATTGAAAAAATTGAGAATTTGAAAAAACCCATATTTTCCTAAGAAAAACCCATGTGTCCTAAAAAACCCACTTCTAAAAATTCACTCTAGAATCGCAATTTTTGATTTTTATGCTGCAAAGTTATGTTTTAAGGTCAGGGCAGCCTATTTTTTCATTCTGCAAATGTTTTTCGGCGGTTATGGTAGGTGAAATGATATTAAGTATGCCGATTTTCGAAATTTGCATGCAAATCTCGCATTAACACAGCCAAAATTTCAGTCAGTTTATTTTTAAAAGTTTATTCATCATCATAACATTCCAAAAATTTGTCAACACGCAAAACATGTCACTTTAACGATAAAAAATCTTGCAAAAATGCTGCCAGGTAATGCTGATTTCTTCATGAATTGGCGCCTGAATCAAAATCGCATTTCCGGCCACCGGATCGTTTGGAATTGGGTCAAAAAATGTCGTTGGCAGCAGTGTTTTTTGTCCTTGGCAAAGATTTTTCCCAATGTAAAAAGAAATTTCGGGACCGTCTTTGTACATGTACAAAGATTTTTGGGAAGACAAAAATTGCAAAAAAATCTGAAATTCGCAAAATTTTAGGCGCTTCGCGCCGAAATGAGTGATTGTGTGTTCTATATATCTGTTTAATGGCAGAAATTGCATTTCAAAAGGAAAAAATGTCAAAGTTTTCGGCGCTTCGCACCGTTTTAAGACGATTCTTAGTGATTTTTGCCCTTAAAGACCCATAAATTAGCTAAAATACACTAACAAAAGCCGAACAACTGTTTTTACCACACTAAAATCGCTACTGTACCATATTATAGTACCCGAAAATCTGTGTGTACAAAATGTACAAAGATTTTTGGGCCCGAAATGAGTATATAATTGTTTGTCCTATATATCTTTAAAATGGCAGAATTTCCATTTAGAATGGAAAAATGTCAAATTTTTCCGGCACTTCGCGCCGTTTTAAGACAATTTTTAGTAATTTTTGGGCGTCAGAAACCCAGAAATTAGCTAAAATACACTACCAAAGATCGAAAACCCTGTTTTACCACACTAAAATCGCTACTGTACTAATAGTACAAAAAAATTTACATGTACAAAATACACAAAGACTTTTGGGGACCATCTTTGTACATGTACAAACGGACCTTGTACAAAAAAAAACACTGGTTGGCAGGCACAAACTCCAGGGAAGCACTTGGTTTTGTAACAAACCTTCCCTTGCCTCAACAATTCAAAAGACGGAAAGAAGCTTTGTTCACCGTTTTTTGCATTGTGGGTTTTTTTAGGAAAAAGTGAGTTTTTTAGGTACAAAAAAATTCTTTCTGGATTTTCCAGATCCCAAATATTCAGATGTGAAAAAAATGAATTCAGTAAGGTGCAGAAGGTTGCAAAGCATATTCCCAGCGATTTTAAACCAAATTTGAGATGGGTTTTTTAGGTCCAATGTGGGTTTTTTTAGCTCCCACTTCGAAGGTATACTGTAGATCACAAGTTGAAGGTATTGCCTCAAAAAATTTTTTCTGAAAAGCCTGGCAGGGGGGCTAACATAAAATATTACAAAAATGCAGACAACCGTGTACATAAGATTAATATGCAGCACAGAAAATCGCAAAAAAATCGATCAAAATCACCATTTTTTTCAAACGTTTGCAAAATTTTGTTCCTGAAGAACGACTTAGGCCTGAATGATCACAGTATGTTTTTATAATCATATTTATAGTATGCATGCAAAAAATTATTTTCCCAGCTGCTCTACAAGCCAAGAAAATGTGTAGGTTTTTTTAGGAAACAAATGCTCTTGGGTTTTTTTTAGAGGACAGCACTATATAGACCTCAGCAACCGATTTTTGGAGCCAACCAACCGGTTTTCAGACCACAACAACCGATTTTTGGACACCACCAACTGATTTTTTGACCATAGCAATCGATTTTTAGACCTCAGCAATCGATTTTTGGAGCCCATCAGCTGGTTTTTGGATCTCAGCAGCCGATTTTTAACCTCACTGACTGATTTTTGGAGCCCAGCAAGTGATTTAGGACCCCAGCAACCGATTTTCGGAGCCTAGAACTGATTTTAAGACCCCAGCAACCAATTTCCGGATCCCACCAACTGATTTTTTGACCCCAGCAATCGATTTTGAGACCTCAGCAACCGATATAATTTATGTGATACAAAATTGCGTTTCGAAAAGGTGAAATCTCAAAATTTTCCAGTGCTTCGCGCCGAATTGGTTTAATTTTATTACTTGTTATTGATGCTTAAGCTGCGCCAAATTTGGACAAAATTTTATTACTTGTTATTGATACTTAAGCAGTTAAATTCGGACAATTTTTGTAATGCAAGATTGCGTTTCAAAAAGGTGGAATCTAAAATTTTCCGGCGCTTCGCGCCGAATTGATTTAATTTTATTACTTGTTATTGATGCTTAAGCGGCGCCAATTTTGGACAATTTTTGTAATGCAAAATTGCGTTTCAAAAAGGTGTAAATCTCAAAATTTTCCGGCGCTTCGCGCCGAATTGATTTAATTTTATTACTTGTTATTGATACTTAAGCGGCGTTAAATTCGGACAATTTTTGTAATGCAAAATTGCGTTTCAAAAAGGTGGAATCTAATACCTGTTATTGATGCTTAAGCCGCGCCAAATTTGGACAATTTTTGTAATGGAAAATTGCGTTTCAAAAAGGTGGAGTCTAAATATTTTCCGGCGCTTCGCGCCGAATTGATTTAATTTTATTACTTGTTATTGATGCTTAAGCTGCGCCAAATTTGGACAATTTTTGTAATGCAAAATTGCGTTTTAAAAAGGTGGCGTCTAAAAATTTTCCAGCGCTTCGCGCCGAATTGATTTAATTTTATTACATGTTATTGATGCTTAAGCTGCGCCAAATTTGGACAATTTTTGTAATGCAAAATTGTGTTTTACAGAGCTTAAATTTCAAAATTTTTCAGGCGCTTCGCGCCGAATTGATTTAATTTTATTACTTGTTATTGATACTTAAGCGGCGTTAAATTCGGACAATTTTTGTAATGCAAAATTGCGTTTCAAAAAGGTGGAATCTAATACCTGTTATTGATGCTTAAGCCGCGCCAAATTTGGACAATTTTTGTAATGCAAAATTGCGTTTCAAAAAGGTGGAGTCTAAAAATTTTCCGGCGCTTCGCGCCGAATTGATTTAATTTTATTACTTGTTATTGATGCTTAAGCCGCGCCAAATTTGGACAATTTCTGTAATGCAAAATTGCGTTTCAAAAAGGTGGAATCTAAAAATTTTCCGGCGCTTCGCGCCGAATTGGTTTAATTTTATTACTTGTTGTTGATGCTTAAGCCGAGCCAAATTTGGACAATTTTTGTAATGCTAAATTGCGTTTCAAAAAGGTGGAATCTAAAAATTTTCCGGCGCTTCGCGCCGAATGGATTTAATTTTATTACGTCTTATTCATGCTTAAGCCGCGCCAAATTTGGACAATTTTTGTACCTAATGCAAAATTGCGTTTCACAAAGGTTAAATTTCAAAATTTTCCAGCGCTTCGCGCCGAATTCGGATAATTTTTGTGATGCAAAATTGCGTTAAAAAAGGTGAAATCTCAAAATTTTCCGGCGCCTCGCGCCGAATGGATTCAATTTTATTACTTGTTATTGATGCTCAAGCCGCGCCAAATTTGGACAATTTTCGTAATGCAAAATTGCGTTTCACGAAGGTTAAATTTCAACATTTTCCGGCGCTTCGCGCCGAATTCGGACAATTTTTATAATGCGAAATGGCGTCTCAGAAAGGTGAAATCTCAAAATTTTCCGACTTTGCGTGGAAGCAAGACTAACATGTTAAAAATTCAACCACTCTTCTGACTTAGGCAACCAACCAAAAAATTGGGCTCCGGTACCAGCCGAGACTTTAAGGCTTGCACAGCTATGTCTGGGGTTGTGCGCTAAAGTGCCCCCCAGCGGGTTCTGTGGCAGAGCCCCGGAAATTTTGCGAAATAACCTCCGAAATCTCGAATTTTAACCTTGAAATATTCATGAAGTCATCCGAATCTTGGTCCTAAAATTAGTTGATATATAGATAAAATAGACTGGCGCGATGCGCGGAAATTTTCTGACAATCCCATGCCAGAATGACTGAAAAATTCTTAGAACGCATGAGATATGAATCTTTTGTGGACTTGTCTTGTCTTGTTGTCAATTGTCATGCTGAGCAGTTTTTAAAAGACGCAATCTGTGCAAAGCGCACGAATTTTCGGCACTAGTTATTGACCAATGTTGGCCCCCAATTTTTTTAGCGGCCAATGTTGGCTCCTAACGCATGCCCCCGCTTGCGTTATTCGCCAACGGTTTTCAGTTTGAAAATTTTTTGACAAAAATTTTGTTCTCCGGCACATGACACATCAATTTATTTGTTTTTCCAATTATTGTTTGCCACTTTATTGTCTAGTGAGCGTCATCATGGCTCGTGATCAAAATATTTGAGAATTTTAGCAATTTGACGGAGAGTTAAATCACATAGGAAAATTTTGCTAGAAATCAAGATCTCATTTATGATGCTCAGACGCTTCTATTATATACCTAATCAAATAACGATCTCATGTAATTTCTGGAACTTTTAATTGAAGCGGCGAAATATACCAAATTATAGTTAAGTAGGCGCGATTCTGTTGTTCAGGTTGCAAAATGCAGCTCGTTGAGCTTGTTGATGCTAGTGTTCTCTGACAGTTAGCTCTGATAGGTGTTTTTAATAAATATGAAAAGTTGTAGTGTAATTAATATTCGTATAGTATGTAGTTACCTAATCTATGAACCTGAAACGACATTGCCCTTAACTTGATATACAAACGGTTAATATAGGTGTATACGTACCTTACCAATACCCCTAGTACCTGCTTAACTACTTTTCTTTCATTTATCTAAAGGGTCGAAAATGTTCATTTTGAATTAAATATCTCTTGCAGTAAAGAGTCATACATGGGTGTTTATCGAACGATATCTGAAGGTTTCTTGAGTTGATGAGGGGCTTATCAAAGCTTTAGGTAATATTTGTTAATTTTTTCAAAAAAGACAACTCAAGAACAAAAACCGTTTGATTTATCGTAATCTGCGCTATACATATGTCGTACTCAACGTCTAACAGCGTATTTTGATACCGATTATTCTTCTAATGTGTGCAAATTTAGGGTCGGAGCAATATTAGGCTTTAATTTTGCAACATTCTACTGGTGTTCTGCGCTCTTATCGTCGCTTGCTCAGCATAGCATTTATTAGGCAAGGCGATTAAGGCTCAACGACTTATTCAATGGTTGCTGGTACAAATCAGCAAAATACCGAAATGGATGCGCTCCCGGTATCAATATCGATTCAGGAATTAAGCAAACACACTTGCCTTGTCAACCTACTCGAAAATTTGCGTACGCTCAGACGCTTCATTGTCCGAAAAATTACGCACGTAAATCATTTGCTCATACATACATATAATAAATTAGTATTTTATTGTCGAAATATTATTTTGAAATGTGAAATAGTGATTAAATTTAAATTGTGCAAATCTATCACACATATAATCCCACATTCGATTGAAACTGGCCTGGTGGGCATGTCAACATTTCCATTTCCGATCTGGCATTAATATTTAAATGAAATCTTCAATAAGGATTACATTTTTGACAAAAAGTATTTTAGGAAAGTATTCCTTTCACATAAAACAATTATTCCAGCATTTTCAGAGAATATCTCGTAAGAAGTTTACTTTTTGAAAACACCGTCTGTTACACTTAGCAATTACAGAGCTATTCTCACAGAAAAATTTGATTAAAAATCGCCTATTCGATTATTTTCTTCGAAGATCATAAATTTGAGAAGAAACTGAAATTAATTCAAGGAAAAATAATAGGAAAACAGAATAGTTGGTTTTTTTTTTTTTTGTGCAATTTGCAAAGGTTTAGTGGCAAACTTAAAAGCTTCAACGCATCTAGGCATATCTAGTGGAAATTCAGACAGATTAACTTTTTTTTGTTCTTCAAACTATCAACTAGCTTCATGCAAGCAGTTTGAATAATACAGGGGTTCCGATTATTTTTATAGGATCTCACCCATTTCTCTTAAACATGCTTTATATCAGCCTCATCGCTGTTCTATCTCCATCTGAAGTCTCTACTCTCTGTGGCTCATAAGGAATATAGTACAGTGAACATAAAAATATTCTAGAAATAGTAATGAATGCAATAGTAATGAATGCGTCAATGAAAAATAGTTTCTCATGAATTCTCAACGTGTTGGCAATCGCTTAACAGCTTTCTTAGTTACCAGGCAGCATAAGCAGCGAAAAAATTACAAAAATTCGTATGCTTCTGCATCAGACTATGATTGAATAAACTCAAAATGGGGCCAATCTGATTTTAAATAGAAAATGAGATTCAAAGGCAGACTGCGGACTAAAATGATGCTTAATTTTCACATTCACCGTTGTCCTAAATGAGTTTAAATTACTAATAGCAATGGATAGAAAGACCTACAACGTCATTGCTATAAAACGATGAAAAAATAGCCAATGTGTTTCACAGATTAATAATGCATTAGAAATATTTCAGGCAATATGGTAAAAAACGATGTTTTTCTGGACAGCAACATGAAAATTAGTTATATTTTAAGCTGCTATTATACTTCTAATTAGAAAGTATTTTAAACTATGGTTATATGATCTTACGTATACTATTCCGCTATTGAAATCTGCAGTTAACAATAGTTCATCTCATGGGCATGAAAATTAATTTTCAGCGTTCAAGCGCGTATCTACAGAAGTGGTTCCCGTGCAACCTACTGTAATACAATTTCGCATAGTAAAATTTTATATGATTATCAATTGCAATGCAAAGTTTCGTGATTGTTATTTAAGTTTAAAGCGCTTTTGTAGTCTATTTACGTATATTCGAAAATTATGATCCATGCACAAGGTTCTCGTGAAATAGACTATAGTGGGCTGGTATAGATAGATAGATGTGTGCATTGTAAATACTGCTAAAGATATACATTATTGTTCTCTAAATAATGCTTTACAAACTCGGACCGATTAAGTCAATGGAGAAATGTAACATCTTCTCGTACATAAATATTGTTTATTTATACTGACGAACGATACTGAAACAAATGTTCATGCTTTATCAGATTGCGAACGTCTTTAGATGTTTTGGCGAAAATTTTCCAGTGTTTTGATGCGAAATAATTTGCAATTTAGTGCTGAAAATAAAGGTTTTGGGTCCATCGTAGCAAATAATTTTTATTAGAAAAAGGTTTAAATATCCTTGTAAAATTAGCGCATGCTTGTTTTTGGGTGACAAGCACACCTGGGCGTGGGGGTTTGGGGTATGCACCCCACAGAAATAAAATACCCCCAGAATTCAATTTTTGAGAACTTTTTGTTTTTTTCGCTATTTTTTGATGTTTATTGATAGTGCTCGGTGAGAAACGTTGAAAAATGGTGTCTTTTCGCCATACCACCATTTTCAAGGCTATTTTTTGACCTTTGAAAAATCTTGCACCCCCAGAATTTTGGGGCCGCACATATGGTGACAAGCATACATTCTCATAGGAGGGGGGGGGGTGGGGGAGGGGTATTACTCCTCTCAGGGTACAAGGCTCAAGTCACCGTCAGACGATTTTTGGTGAAATCCTTTGAATTTTTTGAACTCAATTTTTACTATGGCGAAAGTGCACTTAACTATCAGAATTTAATGAGGTGATACAGTATTTTCGAATATAAGCAAGAGTAAATAGACAAACTATTACTATAATACATGAATGTAACAGCTAAAAATTTTTGGAGAGGGGTTCTTCGGCATACATGTAACGGCTGGGAATTTTGGGTAGGGGTTCCTGGCCATTTTTAGAAGGAGGGGGTTAGCGACTCCAATTTTAGGCCAAAAATGGCAAAAACGCCTAAAAATAGTTTAAAAAGCGCAAGTTTCCGCCAAAAATGTTGAAGGGTGGTCAAAAATTTTCTGACTTTTTGAGAGGGGTGCGGGGCGTAATATCGTGGGTGGGGATCGCCCAAACACCGTATTACATGTATGTTTCTCGGCCATTTTTAGGGGGGGGGGGTAATCGGCTCCGACTTTTGACCGAAAGTGGCAAAAATCGCCAAAAAGCGCAAGTTTTCGCCAAAAATTGAGGAAGGGTTGGTCTAAATTTTCTGTTTTTGGGGGTGTGGAGAGCACGTCCAACATTGGGTGGGGAATTTCCCAAAGCTCCCTGTCAAACGTATGGTTTTCGGCCATTTTCAGGGGGCGGGGGTAAAAGACCACCAATTTATGGCCGAAAATCGCAAAAAAGGTACCTAAAAATGGCCGAGAAATGAAGCCTTTCGCTTAAAATCGATTTTGGCTCGTGCATTTATTTTTGTAGTCATCTTTATACAATGTTAAATACTTTTTGGGGCAAAGTGATAATCATTTTACCGTTTTTTAGTATTTTTTCATGATATTTTAAAAAAATTATCGGCGCTTCGCGCGAAATATCGCTAATAAATTGTATTTAGATTCAATCAGGGGCATTAAACACTCCAAAATCAATCTTTCTCTAATCTAGGCATCTTAATGCAGATTCAAATATCTTTTGTACATATATCTATGTTTACTGTGTTTAAAAATTTTATGCAAAAATATGTACTATTTAATAACTGCATTTTTTGCCGTTCAAGGATAAAATTGACTAATTTATCTTGATGTTGCATTGGATTTATAAGCGCAGTGGTGCTTATTACAAGGTTTAATTGGCATATTACAATTTCTGTAATATTTCTAATTTTGTAGTACAAGTCATGTTAGCTTTCTCAGTCGAGTTTTACGTGTAAATTCAATCAGAAGCTCATAAAAATTTCTTAAACTAATATTATCAACTAAATTCACGTAGAATTATCACATTTAGGATGCATGCGGGTCGCAGGTCACGCACAAGTAGTATGTAAAAATGTGTATATTTAATAATATATTTATGTACTGTATCTATTAAAATTTGTTCACTCATACAAAGACTTTTTTGGGATCTTAATATATGCACAAAGAAGCACGTACAAAAAATAGCGTCGGCTAATAATCATACACCACCTAATTTTCTGGTCCTCCATTTTGGGATTTCACCATTTCCTCAACTCTGGACCTCGGAAAACTATGGTGACAAGAAATTATTTAGAAAAGAATGATAAATTAGTTGATATTTGGAGATATTTGGTGGAAACGTATTCATTGTTTGATATTATAGCTGAAATAAAACAATTATTACTCGACGAAATTCAAAAAAAGCTATTTAGTGATTATTATATCTTTTTACTAACCCTTATAGTCTTTCTATGTATTACTGTATATTTCGTTCATAATCCGTAATGCTTATTGACTTTTATACTAATTCCCTCTATACCTCATTGTTAAGCGCCCTCCTCTTCACGGTCCGAACGATTTTTTCTTATAAAAAAACACACAAGGGCCGTATTTGGGGTGGGGGGCGGAGTTGACAGAAAATTTTTTTGAAATGTAAGATAATGCGCGGAAAGATGGATAAATCGCATGTCTTCGTCGCAAAATCTTAAAATTGTCGTGCGCTCCGCGCCGGATGTGATGTTATTCGCATAATTTTGGCTCAAGCGCGGCCAGAAACTAACACTTTTTATAGCCTCCGAATTTTGGCAAAAATAGCAAAAAGGCACTTAAAAATGACCCAAAAACGCAAATTTTTCTCTAAAAAATTTTAAGAATTGGAGGGATGGGGACCATAGGTGGGCAACACCGAAATTCTGTGAAGGGGGGTGAAAAAAATTTTCAATGGTCAAAAAATGGTCTTAAAAGTGGTCGTATAGCGAAAAAACACCATTTTTTGACGTTTCTCATCGAGCACTATCTAATGGCATCAAAAAATCGCTAAAAAAGCTAAAAAATTTCAAAATTTGAATTCTCGGGTATTTTGATTTCTGGGGGGGGTATTTCATATTCTGGGGGGTGCATACCCCTCCAACCCCCACGCCCATGTGTGATGGGGACAACCTATTTCGGGTTTGAAAATTGCCCGCCCCCCTGCTCCGGGGGTGGTGGAAATAGTGTGTGAGGGATCATGTTTGGAGCATAATAATCGCGTTCGAGTCGAATTGCGCTTCGCACTGCCAACCGTTGAGTTTCGCCGAAATTCTCGAATCGTTTCGGAACGCCGAACGTTCGATAAAAAATCGCTTGTCGGACGGCGAGTCGTTCGACGCCGAGTTTTCGCTCGACGATTCGTCGAGCCGGCTGAGATTCAACGTCAAAGACGAGTTGCTCGGCGTCTCCAAAGACTTGGATTTCTTGGAAGCTTATCGCAACGCGTCTCGCGGCGGTCAATTGTCCCGAGAAGGCGTTTTTTCGTCGGCCGAACCGTTGGCCCAGTGCCTGCGGCGTTATCACCCGGGCGGCGTCGGAAAATTCGACCAGGAAGTCGCGGAATTGTCGACGGCGCTGCTGTCGAGTTTTTCGATCGATAATTTTCAAAAATTGCTCGATCGGCGGTCGGCCAATAGCGTTAAAGTGCAAGGGTATGCGCGTTATTCGCCTGTTGGGGACTTGTTCTTATGTACCGGGGTTGGGGAACCCCCACCCACCCGTAGGTGGTTGCCCCCGATTCCCCCTAGCGTCTGAAAATTTTTGCCCCCCCTCCCACTTGCGTAAAGCTGCATTTTTGACACGCTTTTTCGCTATTTTCGGTCAGAAATTAAAGCTTACTTATCACTCCTTATTCCTCTAAGAATGACCGAGGACCCTTCACCACACATGCACAGCATGGGAATTTCGGGGGAGGGGGGGGTTGAAATTATAAAGTGCCTTTTTTTGTCCAAAAATGGTAGGTACGCTTCACGCTTCAAAAACATCGTTTTTAAGCGTTTCTGACGATGCCCTATCTTTCTAGAGCATAAAAACATAGAAAATTTCGGAAAAAATCAAAACATTCGGAACAAATTAAACAAAATATAGTCAAAACATGATTATAATGATGTGGAGCGCCGAAAATTTGGCACTTTCGAGCAAATAGATAGCTAAAAACGCATAAAAAAGCATCTTTTCTACAAATTTTCAGAAAATTTCTGGGAACTTTAGAAAAATCGCCAATTCTTGGTTGGGGTGAGGTGGAAGAATTTTCGCGGGGGTGAAAAGTATTTTTGTCGTCGACACCTCCCTCAACCCTCTAAGATCAAGTATGCCCTTCACCCAAAATTTCAAGCTGTGCATATATGAATAGAGACATAATATGTATTTATTTCTTGCGCAAACAATTAGATATAAGTCGTAAAGTTTTGTTAAGGATTAAAGTGCCTATGTCATAACGGAGGGTACCGTCGTATGCTTCGCATCGCTGTGTTCGTGATACGGCGTTGTATGTATTAACATAGGCAGACGAAATATGTAGCAGAAGTTGAAGATTTAATTTTTCTTTAGATTTATGTTAATTCAAATGCCACCGCGGGAGAACATGTGTAATAGCTGGGCAGTGGCGGATCTAGGATTTTCCCAAGGGGGGGGTTGCGGTGTCCCTATTTTTAAAAGCAGTCAAACATATGTTCAAAAATTTGACCTTAACGCGCGAAATGGCGTTTTTCGGTTTTATATGGTATACTTTTACATAAAATCACTTTTGACGCGATATTTTTCCAAAAATTTTTAAAAATTTTCGACAATTTTGTGCGAAAAAAATCATTAAATTTCTTTGACTTTGACGAAAATCTGGCGCGAAGCGCCGGAAAATTTGTGAAATTAAGGCGGATAGACGTCTAGAAGCATGATTTACTGCTTGATTTCCTGTATTTATAGCATTTGATGCGAAACATCGAAATTTTTAATCGAAAATAGTAGAAAACTATGCAAAAATAGTTGTTTCTGCTGTTAAAATTGTTTTGAAACGTACATGAACAGAAAATGGATCCCAGGTCGCCAAGAAAGTAAATAAATGCCATTAATAGGTATAGTATCATCCGGCGCGTAGCGCCGGAAATGTTTTAGAAATTATGGTCACTGACGGTCAAAAATCAGTGCGAATTGCATATCCATTGTTTATCTCGCCAAATATGTTTGGCCAATGGGGGCGGCCGCTCCCCCGGCCTTCTCTTAAATCCGCCCCTGTGGCCGTTTTAAGCGATTTTTGGCCGTTTGTGGCCAAAAATTGAGGTCGTCTACCCCCTGATCCCCTAAATGGCCGGGACCGCCTCCCAAAATTTCAAGCGGTTACATGTCTGTTTGACACGGGTCAAATTACGGGACCTTTAAAGCCATTTCCGAATGAATTATTTGGCGCTAATCTGCGTGAATGCGCAGCAAGACCAGTTTGAGAGTCGCTCGGTCTGAAAGATTACCCCCAAGTAGCTGTTTGGGCTGAAAGGACTTACGCATGCACGTAAAAATGGCGTGAACATGGCCATAATTATTAAATTTCGGTCGATTTCAACCACTTTTGTGAAAAAATCTTGATTTTCCCCTTTTTAACGTTAGATTTGACTTATTTTCCGCATAAAATTTAGCCTTTCGTCTTCCAGTCTTTTCTGTCTTTCTTTTTCTTTTGCCTTTTGCCTTTCAACTCTCCTGTCTTTTTCTGTTTTTTGTCGTTCTCTAGTCCGAAGTATCGGGCACGTAGCTGGTCGTCCTCTTTTTGGAGGGGGGACCAAAATCAATTTCGGGGGACTAAGCCCAAAAAGGCCAAGAATAGCACAAAATAACGTTTAAAGAGTCCGATTTTTCTGAATTTTGGGGGATCCGAAACCCCCCCCCCATTCTCCCACAGATACGTGCTTTCGAAGTATCATTGCCCTTGTCTGGTCATCGATACGGCTAGCTCAGACGTGTGGCAGATCTGAATCTGATGGGGGGGTAGCCGACTATTTTCGGGAATGGGGTATATAAATGACGTTCAGGATTTTGCCATTAATGGAAAAAGCACCAAAAAATGGCCAAAATGCGCAAGTTATTGCCCAAAATCGACGAGGGGCTGAAATAATGGCCGACTTGACGGGAATGGTGGGACGAAAAAATCGAATTTCTTGACCACTTTCGGGTGTTTTTGGCAGCTTTTGACCAAAAATTGGAGGTCGATGACCCCCCCAAGAGTGGCTGGGGACCCCCACCAGAAATTTCGAGCCGTTGCGCGTATGGGAATTTCCTATCCCCTTCTGTTTCACGTATGGCCAGCTTAGCTACTAATCTTTGAGCTGCGCTGGTTTTTTTGTGTTTTTTTAATTAAAAATGTTTTGTTTTCTTTAATATTTGTTTTTTTTCTGTAAAGAATCGACGAACGTTACTTATTGGACTATTTGGTGACCGACTGGGACGGCACTTTTAAGACCTACGGCTGCAATTACGCCACTTGTATGCAGCCGGCTTATAGCGCCGTGCTTTTAATTTGGATCCGGCGCCGTTTAGCCCGTCGAGTTGCCGTTTTAACCGCCGGCCCCTTAAAGGCGCCCGGCGTTTTGGATTTGACGGCGTTGAATCCTGACGATCCGATCGAAATCGGTACGCACGACGTGGGTGCCACAGGGGGACGAGAATTCCACCCACCAAAGTCGGTCATCCCCATATCTGGGCGTGTGGGAGGGGGTTCGGGGGTATGCACCATACATGCACAGCATGGGAATTCTGGTGGGGGGGGGGGGGTGAAAACCTAAAGTGTCCTTTTTGGGCCCAAAAATGGCCGGTACGCGTTAAAAACCATCGTTTTTTGGCGTTTCTGACGATACTCTATCCTTCTAGAGCATAGAATCATGGAAAAAATTCCGAAAAAAGTCGAATAAATTGAACAATTTATCGCTTAAAACATGAATATATGGCGCGAAGCGCCGAAAATTTGGCAATTTTGAGCAAATAGATAGCCAAAAACCCTTAGAAAGACACTTTTGCTACCAATTTTCAGGTAAGTTTAGGAAACTTTTGAAAAATCGCCATTTCTGGGGGGTGAAAAATGATTCTGCGGGGGGTGAAACCTCCCCCCAAGATCATGTATGGTATGCACCCCCCAGAAACCAAAATATCCCCCCCCAGAATTCAATTTTTGAAATCCTTTTTTTCTCGCAATTTTTTTGCGGCCAATGGATAGTGCTCGATGAGAAACGTTGAAAAATGGTGATTTTTTTCGCCTTACCACCATTTTTAAGGCCATTTTTAGACTTTTGAAAAAACCTTGCACCACCCCACCCCCAGAACTCTGGTGTAGCCCACCTATGGTCATTCCTCTCACCCTGGCCCAATATTACGATATTCAACAGTAAGGACCACACGTGGGCGTGAGGTTGGGGTGTTGGGGAGTATGCACTTCCAGAAGGCCGAATACCCAAAGCCCGGGAACTAAAATACCCCCCCCCAGAATTCAATTTTTGAATATTTTTTTTTTTCGCAATTTTTTATGCCAATGGATGGTTATCGATTAGAAACGTTGAAAAATAGTGTTTTTTCGCCATTCCATCATTTTTAAGACCATTTTTTGATTTTTGAAAAATCTTACACCTCCCCCACCTGGGTTTTGTTGCTACCCATGTATGGTTAGGGTCCCTTTTACCAAAATTAGAAAGAATTTACAAAAAATTTTTTTTGCAAAAAAATTTACCATGTATTGCACTTGGAGCGCTTTACCTCCGATTCCCAACTTGTAGGAAAAAGATTTCTATCGAATATTTGATCGTCGAAAACGGAACAAAAAAGGCCAAGAAGTTCAAGTTTTTGGCAAAACTCGGGGAGGAGTGTAAAAATCCTTATTTGACTGTAAACGGCTGACTTTTATGGTTCTGATGTTATGCGTGCAATGGCTCAAAATTCTGCAAAGGGGCCAACTAGTCAGCTATTTTAGGGGCTGGGCAAATGATCTTGTGTTTTTCAAGTCAAAAGTCGCAAAGATGGCTTAAAAATAAAAATTTAGCGAAAGGGGGAAATTCAGTCGTTTGGATAAAGGGGAACTATAAGTTTACCGCAGGGCCCATACATGTAAGAAGGGATGGGAGCTACCCATACCCGAAGCCGCATGTTCCTCCCCACCTCCCCCCAAAGCCAGGAAATTTTTGACCCACCCTGATTTTTGAAGAAAAGGTGTTTTCTTATTCGTTTTTGACCGTTTTTGTTTTTTTTTAAATTAACCTAATTTTAAAAAAAATACCGATAAAAATACCAAAAAATAACCCATAAACATACTGTAACAGGAGTATGGGGGATCTGCTACCCAAAGTCTAACGTCCCCTCCACCCCCCCCCCCGAAACCAGAAAAGTTTTGACCCCCCCCCCGATTTTGGGAAAACATTGGATATTTTGGCGTTTTTTGGTCGTTTTCGGCCAAAAATTGGAGGTCATTTACCCCAACCCCCTAAAAATGGCCGGGACCATAGGTGGGCGGCACCAAAGTTCTGGGGGGTGCAAGATATTTTCAAAATTTAAAAAATGCCCTTAAAAATTTTGATATGGCGAAAAAAACACTATTTTTCAACGTTTCTCATCGAGCACTATCCATTCGCATCAAACAATTGCGAAAAAAATAAAAAATTTCAAAAATTGAATTCTGGGGGTATTTTGGCCTCTGGGAGGTATTTCGGTTTCTGGGGGTGTATACCCTCAAACCCCCCATGCCCAGGTATAGCCGGGACCCCCAAATTTCGAACCATAACCCATAACCCATAACATAACCCATAACCCATAACTACATCCCGCTATTGATAATATCTCTGAAATCGTTGTCATTGATCATTTTTTAGCTTTTTACGTATACAAAATATGAAAAAGTAATAAAATATAAAAACAATGCCGAAGAAATATTAAAATATTTTATTTCGGGCGGATCATGGGGTCGAGAGTGGCTGCTAGTTGACGAATCTGCGAATCCGGATGAAAAATGCGACGCCGATTTCGGCCAAAGGCCCACTTTGGTCGACAAAAATTGCTTCGACAACCGCAACGAAAAGATTTTCGAACAATTGAAGGACAACGTGGACAAATTGTTGGCCCGAAAAAAATTCGCCTGTTTTTCGCACATCGGCTCGGGCTATCAACGCAAGGTTGATCGAATCACGCTGGGCGTCCAAAATATCAGCGGAGAAGTGCCCAAAGAGCTGACGGACGAATTTATTCAGGTAAAATTTGAAAACTTAATTTGCAAAGGAATTAAATGAATAATTAATTAATTTACAGTGCTCTCCATGAAACATAACGCACTATAATCATCAGATTTATATTAGATGATGCGTCTCGAGCGCCGCGTTTCGTCTATAATGCGCTATCATCTCTTTTTTATTATTATAGGATATTTCTCTGTATCATGCCGTTAATCTGGCGATGCGGACAGCGCAATTTAGCTATTAATAGCGCCAACAAGAGAGAAGCGCGCACGTGAATGCCGGAAGCGCGCACGTGAATACCATTCTATATTCAGGCGAGTGCGCGCACGTGAATGCCGTTCTATATTCAGGCACGTGCGCGCTTCCGGCATTCACATGCGCGCTTCCTTCTTGTTGGCGCTATTAATAGCTAAATTGCGCCGTCTGCATCGCCAGATTAACGGCATGATACAGATAAATATCCTATAATAATAGAAAAGAGATGATAGCGCATTATAGACGAAATGCGGCGCTCGCGACACATTATCTAATATAAATCTGACTATTATAGTGCGTAATGTTTCATGTCGAGCACTGTAATCAATTGGCTAATTACTCAATTAAATAATTTAAATCTTTTTCCGTATCCTTTGTATTTGGAAATAAAAATATCAACAAAAAATGAATAAATAAAAATATAAAAATATCGTTTGTATTTGGAAATAGCCACCGTTTATCCAGGTGGGCCATATCCGCCTAACCGACCCCAAAAGGAGTTTGGGACCCGATAATTTGCCTCAAAATAATGAGCTTATTTTCGCGCTTATTGGGTGTTTTATGGGTCTTTATTTTTTATTTTATCTTTTTAGTTGAAAAAATTGCATATGAACATTCCTTATGCCTTCCGGGCGTTTTCTAATTTTCTATCAAAATTTGCCTTTTTTCAATGGATGGTGAAGAAAAATTTCAAAAAAAATTCAAAAATTTTTTCCACTCTATTTCATATCGATATACGGCAAATTTATCATTTTAGCTGATTTCTCATCACTTAATCGACGAATTATTTCTTATCTCTTACCTTTGCACTTAATCATTGTGCTTTAAAGAGAAAAACAATGCAAATAATGAATAATTCGGCGCTAAGGGCCGAAAAAATTGACATATTCTGCATGTCAAGTTCAAATTTGAGCGGTCTTGAGCGGGCTAGAAGACAAAAAACATATATAACCAATAAATGCAGCGCGAAACGCCGGAATAATTTCACGTTTCCCATGTCAAACCTCAAATTTGAGCTGTTTTGAGTGAGCTAGAAGGCAAAAACTATAGCTGAAGAATGAATCCGGCGCACAGCGCTGGAAAGAATTGACACGCTCTCTATGTCTAACTCAAATTTGAACGATTTTTAGCGGTTCAAAAGACCGAACTATACACGAACAATGAATGCGCCGAAAATTCTGAGTTTACTTGCTCGAAAGTACGCTAAAAACCTGTTTTGGCGGTGCTTTAGACGCACTTCGCCAATTTTTAATTTTACTTTTTGGGGGACCCTTGGGAAAAACAAAAGTTTTTTCCCATCTCGGGGGGGGGGCGCCCCTCTCTGGATACGGGCCTGCCCACATTGAAAGTTGAGCCGTTTCCAAGTTGTTTTCTTATTTCTTAATTTATTATTTTTTCACTTTTTTACTCTTTATTTTCTATTTTTTCTCTTTTTTTTCGACTTTTTACTTTTCGACGAAATTTTTGACTCTCTACTTTTTGTTCGCTTAATATAGTTTTTATTTTAATTTTTGCCTCTTACTTTTTACTTTTTCTCTCGCTCTTTTTTCTAAAAAATGAGATCCGGCTGACCTAATTTAATTTTTCTTCCGCAAAATATTAAATTTTTGCTTAATTTCAACTTTAAATCTGAATTCTAAACAAGGTGCAATGACTCTACTCTTTTTCTGAGCTAAATCTTCGGTTTGTTTTTAAATTTTAAATTTTTTAAAAGTTTTTCCAGACGCTTTTTAGGAACTGAGGAACATCGTTAGCCGCGTCGATACGACCGGCACGGTTTTTGAAGTGATAGTGGCCCACCTCGACGTCGAAATCGCCATAAAACAGCCGCTTACTGTAGCTGGCGCCGCTCAGGCCTGGTCAAAACGCGACGGTTTACACTTATTATCGTCGCGGGGTCATCTGACCATGGGTCCGCAAACGCGTATTTTGGTAAATTTTCCGAAATTTTTTTTATAATTCATTTTTTGGCACATTTGTCTTCTTTTACTAGTACATATCTATTTATTTATTTTTGCTTATTTATTTTTAGTTTTATTCGTATAATACGTACCTGTATATTTGTTTACTTCGCTTTTATTTATTTTTCGAGTTCACGCGATCGCTTTTCGTGATTGTTTAGTTAGGTTTTAAAACACGGATCGGACGGGCTATCGAATAATAGTGCCGAAATCGGGACCAAATGCAGACGGTAGTTACAATGCCTTTCGGTTGAAAAGCTAGAAGTGTAAAGTTTAAAGCGGCGTATTCTCGTTCTGTTAGGCATTGTTGTGTAAACCGCATTCACGCTGAATGTTTTCCGGTAAAAAGTAAAAAAAATTTGAATTGCAATAAGCAGGATAAGTTTCTTGACTGCTATAAATCGCTTGCAAAAGTAATGTAAAGTTAAAATTAAAAGATGATTATTAGGCGTTGTTTACACTATTGCTGGACTGGACACGAGAATCCGAAGACCCCAAATCAATATTTTTAAAAGTTTGTCAAGATTTGTGTTTTGATGGTAGTGGATAGTGCCTGATGCAAACAATGAACAATTAAAAAATGCTGCATTTTGCCCCTACCATTATTTTTTGGCACTTTTGACCTTTTAATTCTTCTGAACTTTGACCCCTAAGATTAACGCGTTGCCCATCTGTGCGATGATGACTGCAGATTTCGTTCGTTTGTCTCTTGTCCCTTCTCTCGCTTCCTACTGTAGTCTGTTACATCACCAGGCACGTAGCCGGCCGTCCTATTTGGGGGGGGGGGGGTGGGCAATGCCAATTTTGGGGGGACCAACACCAATTTTGGGGGGACCAACACCAATTTTGGGAATTTTGGGCGGACCAAGCCCAAAAAGGTCAAAAATAGCACAAAATAACGTTTAAAAAGTAATATTTTTCCGATTTTTTCCAAGTTTGATGGGGGGATTCCGGAACCCCCCCTTTTCCTCCAGAGCTACGTGCCAGTACAACACCGTCGTGCATAGGCATATACCAGCTTATAATTTTGTGAGGGGATTAGCCGGCCAGTTGAGGGGGATTTAATAACGTTTAATTCTGGCTTAAAATGGCCGAAAGAGCATGCAAAGGTTTTTTTAAAACCTCAGTTTCTTTGTGGGGACTACCAACTTTGATTGGAGTATCAGACACGTAGCAGGCTTGAATAGTGAGACGGGCAGTCGGTCATTTTTGGGGGCGCGTGACATTTAAATTTCAGTCAGAATGGGAAAAAGCATGTGAAACTCTAGAAATAACGCTATTTTTCGCCTAAAATGGGGTAGTTCGCCATACCACCATTTTTAAAGCCATTTTGATCTTTGAAGAAATCTCGCACCCCTCCCCCAGAACTTTAGAGCCGCCCACTTATGCTACCAACCCAATCCCTGGTCGCACGTGTCATTCTGTAGGTCTGCGGAGACACGCTGTCCGACTTGCCAATGTTGTCGTATGCGTCCCGGGAATGTGGGGCGTTGCCCTATGCGATTTTTGTCCGTCCAAAGGGCCCCAATGACGACCTTGGGGCCGACTTGGTGTCTCGCCGAGACGCCGACGAATTGGCCGGCTTGACCTTGGTCGGCTGCCCCGAAGTGTTGCACGTGGCTTTGTTGAAGGTCCTTTGTCAATTGGCGTCGTGAGCGCTGCCCTATATAAGAACTTCGTAAATGTTTTATCTTTTTTACATATTTCTAATTTTATTTTAGTTTTGATTTTATTTGGTATATTTTGATATTTTTTCTACTAATTTAAATTTTTTAACCATTTTTTGCGTGAAATCCAAGAGCTGTGCGCAGACATGCACAGCATAGAAATTCTGGGTAGGGGTTAAATTTTAGAGTGCCTTTTTGGGCCTAAAAATGGTGGGTGGGTACGCGTCAAAAGCATCGATATTCGGCATTTCTGACAATACTTTATTGTTATAGAGCATAAAAATATGAAAAAATTTCAAAAAAATTAGAAAAAACGAACAAATTGAACAAAGTAATAATCAAAACAAGAGTATATGGCGCGAAGCGCCGAGAATTTGATAGTTTTGAGCAAATGCATTGTCAAAAACTCTTGAAAAAGCCGCCTTTATACGAATTTCCCGAAAATTTTTGGAAACTTTTGAAAAATCGCGAATTTTGGGGGGAGGGAGTGAAAAATTTCTGTGTGGGGGTCAAAAAAAGCAGCATAAGAGAAAGTTTTTGTTCGTGTCGAAAACTGATATCGTTCATTGAGTGCTTGAATAACTGTAAGCAGGGGCGTAACCAGGATTTTATTTCGGGGGTCCCAAAATTCTTGAAGTCCTATATTTCGGTAACCATTAGGAGATACGCGAAAATAACGGCATTTTTGAGCGTTTGTCCACGTGATTTATGCCATCGTGAAGTAAAAAATTTAAAATAAAATTTCTTGCTTTATTTCAAACTTGGATATCGAAAATCTATCTTTCAACCTATCGGTATGACTAATTTCTCAATATCAAGTTATAGCTTGACTCCAAAACATTTCGAAATTCTTTTCTTTGCATTTGATTTTGCGGTTTTGCAAAAAAAATCAATGTAGAAAATAATGAATTGGCGCGAAGCGCTGAAAATTTTTGATATATTCGCTATTATTAAGTCAAACCTGTGCTTCTAAGGTAAGAAAACAGATATAAAATAAGAAATCTGGCGCAGCGCCGAAAATTCTGAGTTTGGAGGCTAAAAAGTGAGCTAAAAACGTATTTTGGCTGTCCTTCTAGTTGACTTTGAAAATTATTAATTTTTTTCTCTGGGGGACCTTTTTGAAAAATAAAAATATTTTTCCATTTCGGGGGGGGCGGCCACCCCCCTGCCCTCGGCTGGTTACGCCCCTGACTGTAAGTGATGTGCATATACATATTATTACGAACTCATAAATTTTATTGTAATCTATTAATTCCTGGAAAATCTCTCTACATTCACTAACTCATGAAAATCTGAAGATAAATCGCATGTTTAAGATCTTGCGCTAAGAATTGTAACTAACCTTTTAAATGAACTGATTTAGGATCAGGAGAATCATAATCTTTGTAACGTTTTTTTAATCATTCAGTTTTCAATTTAAAGCCTTTATAAGATGAGAACTGTTCAGTTAATCATTCCTACGCACTTATTTATTAAAAAGTACTATTGTAGATCATGCTATTAACGGTTTTAAGCGTATGTGCACTTATTGGGTCAACACACAGGGTTTGCCAAAGGCTACACCATACCTGGACGTGAAGCGTTTGGGGGTATGCACCCCCAAAAACCAAAATATCTCCCCAGAAACCAAAATGCCCCCCCAGAATTCAATTTCTGGAATTTTTTCGTTTTTTTTCTCAATTTTTTCATGCCAATGGATAGCGCTCGATGAGAAACGTTGAAACATTGTATTTCTCGCTATACCACCACTTTCAAGGCCATTTTTTGACCTTTGAAAAAATCTTGCACACCCCCAGAACTTTGTTGCCGCCCACCTATGGATGGGCTACGTCCTTATGTTATAAGTCATAACTTTGGTTGATATGAACATAAAACGCTTCAGGAAGGACTGACTACATTTAATAAATAAAAATTTCTTCTGTCGAACCATGTAAAAACTTTTGGCCAGTTGCCAACGGTTCGGGCGTTATCGTGCTTTGTTTACACCCAATTTTGATATTGTTCAAACGCCGACGGTGTTTGGTTCTGTTATCAGTATTATCCCTCCTTCGACGATATCATGAATGTTTTAGACCTAGTAGGATAATTATATATTTACTGAATGGCTTTATAAAATGTTCTAATTAAATTTAGCATATACCGTCAAAAATACATAGATACCTTTATGCTCAGTTATAAGAGACAATGCATAAACTATGTGGGTTAAAACGTAATAAAGTGATGTGTAAACAAATCGCCCTAGCGCGCGAACTGCTGGCACCTTGCCAAATCAATTATGCAGTCAGGGAGGCACTTCTGGACAATTTTTCGCTTTAACCCACAGAACGCCTGCGCTGCGCATGTCTGGTTTGGACCCCCAGAATACAAAAGATCTCCCGAATTTCAACAGAATCTCAGTATTGAATTTTCGAAATTTTTCGATGTTAATGGCTAGAGCCACATATGGGCGTCGGGGGTTCGGTGTTTGTACCCCCACCCCCTCAGAAGTTGAACCCCCCATATTACTGTAGACCCCAGAATTCTATTTTTAGAGCAATTTTACTCATCCTGACCCCCAGAATTTTCTTGCTGCCTACGTATGGCTAGAGCTCGATCAGGAGCTTAGTAAAAAACGTTTTTCCTTCTACTATCAAATTTTCGATGTTGTTCGGACGTTTCAAAATTTTTCGGGCTTATGAAATCCAGGCGCCGCCTAGCCTATTATCCCAGTCTCATTTTTTGGTATTTCGAGATAGGATATACTTACTTATTAATAAATATTACATAATTCTAATCAAATAACGTTCAAAATACACCATTTCTATATACTCTCCAGCCTATGCAGATTTTGAGCCCATTTTCTTAACAAAAATCTCTTTCAGTCCATTCTAACAGCGCGACTTGGTGCAATTCCGTTCCATGGCGACCTTGTTGATTAGAAATTTAACAATCCAACACGCGTGTCTCCTCGTTACTAGCAATATAGTGTATACTATTCAATTAATTTGAATTCGCATGAATCCCAGCGTCGTAAATCATTATCATAACATATTCCAATCGCGAGACTCCACCAGACTATTACGAATCCGGTTACTCGACTGGCTATATAACAAATTCGAAACATCTGCTCAAGGGTTTAACTCGTAAACGACTTTTAGGCTCTCGTTATGAAATTCCGGCGTTCGGGGTCAAAGAGAAAATACTTTTAAAATGGTTGATTTTGCTTAGTAATTTTGTAGATTGTTTAAGATAAGTTTTTGATTAGATTATTTAGAAATTGTTTAATTTTTTATATTTTTGCAGTCCTAAGCTATTGTTCAATTCCGAAATGATGGGAATGGTTTTTTTTATTTCGTTGAATCGATTGTATAAATTTATCTACCAGAATTTTTAAAACGTTGTCCACCTGATCAAATTATTTAATTGAATTAATTTTAAAACAATATATAATTAAACGTTTTGTTGTGTTCATGCGATCATTGGTCGCTTTGTGTTTACACATGGCATACTGTATTCGTTCGCTGCTTTCGTTTTGTGCCCTAATCACTTTATTTCGAATTTCCCGCTTTTTATTGCGATTGCTTATTGCGAACTATGCACATATCGGAGGTCCCTGGACGCCTGGGTAGGGCCAAAATTTCGGCATCATAAAATTTTTGGAGTCGAGGACACGTCAGAATTGATGTAGTAAGCTTAACTTCTCATTTCCCCTCAGAGCAAATGCAGGCGCGGATTAGGTGTGGGGAAGCGGCCATAGGTGTGCAGCACCTAATTTGTGAAGGTGGGGGTGTGCTTTCAGAGTCAAAAATGGTCTTAAAAATTGTGGCATGGCGAAAAAACCATTTTTCAACGCCTCTCATCGAGCACTATCCATTGGCATCAAAAAATCGCGAAAAAAACAAAAAAAAATCAAAAATTGAATTCTGGGGGTTATTTTGGTTTTGGGGAGCCGAACTTACCTCACGTCCACGTGTGGGGGCAGCCGCCCCTGTCGTCAAAAAATATTTGGGCGCAATAGAGAATGATATGCATTTTTTGAAGATTTTAGCCATTTCTTATCATGACATTTCAAATTTTGCCAGCGCTTCACGCCTATAGTGCTTATTATTGACATTTACTGACTTTCTTTTAGTCCATCAGCAGAGTAGTTTATGTACAGAACATGAATTTTTCACTTTTTACACTGATTTTTTGAATATTTTGCGGTACTTTGTGCCGATTTTCGCACTAATGTCGTGCGTTTTTCTTAGCAAAACTTCCTAAATTTTCCAACTTTTTCCGGGTCACAAAGGATTCTGTCTACCAAAAGACGAAAAAACATATACTTTAAGCATAATGCACGGATTTTTTCGGACAATTTTTGGACACTTGGGAAAATTTGGGTTCCGCCCCCCTGTCAGAAAATCCTGGATCCGTCACTAAGTACATAACTGTAAAAAAGTTGGGTTTACGAAGAATTTCGCGTTTATTTGGTCTCGCAGCGAAAACCACTATTTCCAATATGGCGCCTTCTATGGCAACGCGTCTAAAGTATATTGTTATGCGTTTAAGTTCAACCAGGTGGCATCGATATAAGCGGAAGCATTGAAAAACTTTTCAAAATTAAAGTTACTATGAGAGAATGGAAAATTGGGGGAATTTCCTCATTGGATAATGAGGCAAAATAAAAGCCAAAAATAAATGAAAATTAAACATTTTCTTCAAAACTGTTTGAAATCGATCAGAAACTGTGGAGTAACGTAGTTTTATTGCTGTTTTAGCATTTTTACCAGTTTTTGAGGTCATTTTGGCACTAAACAACTGAATTTTTCTTCGGCAATTTGAATCAAAAATACAACCGGAGATAACACCAAAGATTGAATTTTTAGCATTTTGATTTTGAACTCGATAATTAATGATTAATGAAGCGATTGCCGCCCATTTATTGTCTTGTTTATTGTAAAAGTTCCGAAATGGACCGAATTCAAGGATTAACGCCTCATTAGGACGCTGACATACGTGGGTTGCAAGAAAATTCTGGGGTCTCTCGCGATAATGGTTCAGTAATAATGCGCACTTGACGATTAGCAACAATATTTAAATACGGATATATGACGAATCAGTCATGAGCATAGGTGGGCAGCACCGAAATTCTGGGGGGGTGGTGAAAGAATTTTCAAAGGTCAAAAAATGGTCTTAGAAGTGGTCGTATGCACACATGGGCGTGGGGGGTTTGGGGGATATGCACCCCCTCCCAGAAGTTGAAATGCCCCTCCCCAGAAATCAAAATACCCCCCCCCAGAATTCAAATTTTGAAATTCTTTTTGCTTTTTTGCGATTTTTTGATGCCATTGGATAGTGCTCGATGAGAAACGTCGAAAAATGGTGTTTTTTCGCCATACGACCACTTTTAAGATCATTTTTTGGCCTTTGAAAATTTTTTCACCACCCCCGGAATTTTGGTGCTGCCCACCTATAGTCGTTTGGCGGAAAAAACACCATTTTTCGACGTTTCTCATCGAGCACTATCCAATGGCATCAAAAAATCGCTAAAAAAACAAAAAAAATTTAAAATTTGAATTCTGGGGGGAGGGGGTTATTTCAACTTCTGGGGGGTGCATACCCCCCAAACCCCCCTAGGCATGTATGGTCATGAGCATACCTGGGCGTGGGGAGTTTGAGGTGGTATGCATTCCCCGAAACCAAACCCCAGAATTCAATTTTTGAAATTTTTTCATTTTGTTTTTTAGCAATTTTTTTATGCCAATATATAGTGCTCGGTGAGAAACGTTGAAAATGGTATTTTTTCGCCATACCAACATTTTTAAAACCATTTTTTGACGTTTGAAATAAGCATGCTTTCCCAGAGCTTTGATGCCGCCCGCCAGAGCTCTGGGGGAAGCATAATTCTAAAAAATAGCCAAAAATTTAATGAGATTCTCCTGCGTGGGAAGCCAGCTCGAGAAAAGTATTAAATTCGAATACCGATAAAATTTCTGTTTTCTTTCATACACGCTCTATTAAATACAGGAATTGACATAGGTTTTGAATGACGCATTAAGAATCGTAGGTTGCTTCGTGTTTAATTTTCTAACAAAATTCCTTTCATCACATGACAGAAGCGCATAATTTTAAATTAGCGATAAAGGAATAATGCTTAATAAATTAGTTTTGTCACAGTCAGGATCGATAAAATCGCCTAAAATGTTAGTAAAAATAGGATTCTGGTGGTGTACAGTAATCTAGGGGGTTCAAATTCTTGCGGGGTACAAATCCCCGACGCCCATGTGTGGACGCTGAGATTAGTATTACATTTCAACAAAGTAGAAAATAGTTTTTGATCCTTATATTTCAAAATATCTAAGCGGATCCTCAGGATTTCAGCCTTGTTCATCTGTGGCCACTAGTCTCTACAGCTTTGCCCTCCCTTAAAGTGGCCCTTTTCTAGTTATCTGATGGGACGAGAATCGCGAAAATTGCTGAAAAAACAGCTGAAAATTTTAAATTTTGAGGTCTTCTGAATTCCGGTGGGTTTGAGTTTTAAGGCTCTAACCACGTCTGGGCGTGGGGGTTGGTGGGGTATGCACCATACGTGGGCAGCAAGAAAATTCTGGGGGGGGTGCAAGATTTTCCGAAAGTCAGAAAATGGCCTTAAAAATGGTGGTGTGGCGAAAAAACGCAATTTTTCGACGTTTCTCATCGAGCACTATCCATTGGCATCAAAAAATTGCGAAAAAACGAAAAAAGTTTCAAATCGGTGGAGATATATGACAAAGAATCATAATCCAACATTTAATTTACACGTCACTTTATTTGCAATAACTGTTTTGCTGAGAATTCTGGGGGGTATTTTGATTTATCGGGGGGATGCACACCCCCAAACCGTCCCACGCCCAGGTTTAGTATTCATCCCCCTCCCCTCCCAGAATTAAATTTTTTGATGCCAATGGATAGTGCTCAAATAGAAACGTTGAAAAATGATGTCTTTTCGCCATATCACCATTTTTAAGACCATTTTTTGACCTTTGTAATATCTTGCACACCCCCCCCCTTAGAATTTTGGTGCTGCCCAGGTATGCTCTAAACGCCCCCTAACTCCCACGCCCATGTGTGCTTGCGAGCATACATGGGTAGCATAGCAACGCATTTCTGGGGGGTCCGACGGGGCCAAATTCCAAAAAATAGCACAGAAAATTTACTTTTGTAAGTCTACTGATTTTTGACGGGTACCCTCAGCAGATTACTGTAGACCCCAGAACTATGTTTTTAGAAGCATTTTCGGTGATTTTTGACGATTTCACCCAACCAGACCCCCCCCAGAATTTTCAATTTTCTTGCTGCTCATGTATGGTCCATTCCATCCGTGTTTTGGGGGATTTAGATCCCCAAAATGGCTTTGATTCCTGCAAAATGCTGAGACCTTCCACCCCTAATTCTTAATTTTTCGTAAAAAGTGAATTTTTAAGCGTTTTTAGCCATTTCCAAAATATCCAATTTTATGGCGCTTCGCGCCATAGCGCCATATACACATTTTTTGACTATATTTTCTTCGAGTTACTCATTTTTTCAAAATTTTAGAAGATTTTTTATGTTTTTATTTTTTAGAAAGAACGAACATTCTCCAGAACGTCAAAAAACAGTGTTTTTGACGTGTATCCGTCGGTTTTTAGCCCAAAAAAGGCACTTCTAAAGATTCTTTTGTTCCGACCCCGTAAAATTTCCATCCTGTACATGTAAGGTACAGAACCCCACGTTCACTTGTGCTTGCAAGCCTTTTTTCATCTTATTTCGCCTGAGAAGTTAAGATTTTGTAGGCTTTTTTTGTATCGCATTGTTATCCGGTGTTATTTTTTGTGATTATTGCTCAATAAATCTTCCTTTTATAGCACAATACAATTTGACAAATAAATCTTTAAATTTGTCAGGAAAATCACTGAATTTTTTGCTGTCTGCTGTAGCCGGTTCAAAAATCCAAATACCCGTCTCAGCATAAACAACGAAAAGATGTGAATTACCTACTTGTCTGGATTTTATACGTTTAGTTTTCTGAAACGGACTTTCAATGTGATTTTGACATTTGTCTACAACTTATGACAGAATTTTTCTAGGGAAAGGGGGATGGGCGGTGCGGTACCCCTATCTTTCCAAAAATAGTCGAAAATAGGTGCGAGAATTTGCTCTCCACGCGTGATATATTTGCATTTCAGCGTTTTGCGTTGTCTACTTTTATTTAAAATCGCTTTTGCACTACGATTTTTTGAAAAATTTCGAAATTTTCGACAATTTCGCTCGTTAAAATTATTTAATTTCTTTAATTTTCGCGAAAATCTGGCGCGAAGCGCCGGAAAATTTGTGAAATTAATGCGGAAGAACCTTCAGAACCTTGAATTACTGCCCGATCTTTTGTATTTGAAATATATGACGCAGAACGTCGAAAATTTTAAAACTCATGCTTCAAAAATGAAAAAATTACGCTGAAAAAGCTGTTTCTACTTCAGAAATCGTCTAAAAAGGATTCTCTAAGCAAAAATATGCATGGTTTCCGGGCCGCCAAGAAAATAAATAAATGTTATTGATAGTTATTATCTGGCGCGAAGCGCCAGAAAAATTCAAGAAATTGTGATCACTGACGGCCAAAAATCATTGCATACACATCACTTCTTTATCTCCAATAACTTATGGCCAATAAGGGGGTGGCGGCCCCTCTTAAATCCGCCCATGACTTATGATCTTCAAAGCTTATTTCATTAAACATTTGCTATAGCATGTTTTGTAATATTGCAAAAGAGCAATCCTTTGTGATGAATTTGTTAGTAAAAAACTGGTTTGCAATGAGGTAGGTACATAAATAGCATTTATAACATATATCGGTTATATGCGTGAACAGTAGCATTGCAATGGACATGAATATAATGAACTTTCAAAGACTAAATCGAAGGTACATATGCACACGAATCGAAGGTATGTCCATATGCACACGTTACAGGCCCATATCCAGAGTCGGGCTAAGATGGTAGCGGTGGTGACCACCATAGGTGGGCAGCACCAAAATTCTGGGGGGGGGGTGAAAAAATTTTCAAAGGTCAAAAAATGGTCTTAAAAGTGGTCGTAAGGCGAAGAAACACCTTTTTTCGACGTTTCTCATCAAGCACTATCCAATGGCAACAAAAAATCGCCAAAAAAGCAAAAAAAATTCAAACTTTGAATTCTGGGAAGTATTTCAACTTCTTGGGGGTGCATACCTCCCCAAACCCCCACGCCCACGTGTGGTGACCACCATACGTGGGCAGCAAGAAAATTCTAGGGGGTGCAAGATTTTTTGAAGGTCAAAAATGGCCTTAAAATGGTGGTATGGCGAGAAAAACACCATTTTTCGACGTTTCTCATCAAGCACTATCCATTGGCATCAAAAAATTGCGAAAAAAAATTTCAAAAACTGAATTCTGGGGGGTATTTTGGTTTCTGGGGGTGCATACTCCCTCAAACCCCCCCCCCCCCTCCAGACGCCCAGGTGTGGGGTCCAGACCACTAGTATTGTATCTTTATCTTGACGATTTTTTATCTTTATCTTTATCTTTTGGAAAACTCACAGGCTATCTTTATCTTTTTTGATAGGAATTTATCTTGCAAAAAAGATAAAGTATGTACTATAAGTTAGCATGTAATCCAAAATGCAGGTTTGACGTGAAATACTTTTAGATGCATTTAAGTTTTATTGTAATACAAGAAAAGAAAACGATTGTTCAAACCCTACGTCGTGCGGCCCAAAATAATGCCTGTATATCGACCTAAGTAAGCGGAAGTGAAACCGATCTAAGCGGGAGTTCTACTACTAGCACCCAAGTTAATCTAAGTCAAAGCTAAGGAAAAAATGGAAAAGTTTGAAAAAATCAGTTACTGTTGCGACTATACTTTGTACAGGCGCACAGAGCAGGGTTCTGAAGCTTGTGAAAGGAAAGAAGTGACTCGCTATCTGCCAGTAGTAGTAGTACGTGGGTCAGTCAGATACCGCGGGTAAACCCCCAAACCTACATTTATGTGTGCTTAAGGCCTATCACCTCTTTGATCTCAGGTGTAAAAATTAGGGCATTCAGTTGGCTGCTTTACATCACCCACTCTCTTTTATTGTACTTCACAAACATTATTCTCCTGGGTCCAGGCGACCATATTTACATATGTACACTTTATCTTTATCTTTTTGATTCATTTATCTTGCAAATTATGTTTATCTCAATCGTTCTTAATTTTTTATCTTTGTCTTCATCTTCTAGATTTTAAAATTTTAACTTTATCTTTATCTTTTATCTTGCAAAAAATCCTATATCTTTTACAACACTAGTGACCACACCTGGTCGTGGGGGATGCACCCCCCAGAAACCAAAATACCCACCAGAATTCAATTTTTGACAAATTTTTTTGCTTTTCCTTCGTAATTTTTTTATGCAAATGGATAGTGCTCGATGAGAAACATTGAAAAATAATGTTTTTTTCCGCCATACCACCATTTTTTGACCTTTGAAAGAATCTTGCACCCCCAGAACTTTGGACTTTGTTGCCGCCCACCTATGGTGGTGGTGACTGGTGGGGCGGACCCAAACTACTGTAAATTGATTAATATTTCGGAAATTTCAAGGACATCGCATAACATTGCTCATAAAAAATCTGATTGTCCTACATTTTTCAACAGGCTCCATCCACTGAGGTCATAGAATTCGAATATTTCAAAGACAGTTTTCTTTTCTCTGAATAGGCTGCGGAAAGTGTCATTTTTCGTCGCGCTGCAGGCAAAACTATAGGACATGTACATACTTCACAAATGGCGTGAAGCGCCGAAAATTTGACTATTTTCTGACTAGCATGCAATTTTCTAATGCTTTCGAGCATTATCTCACCTGCCAAAATTTTTTGCGGCCAAGGAGGAGGCGCCTCCTCCTAAATACGGCCATGTATATCGACTCTGGTCTGACAGATTCTGAAAGACCTCCGACGTATCTCACAGAATTGAATTTTCGATACTATATGCATTTTTGGCAATTTGGCCGCATCGGACCCCCTTACGATTTCGTTGCTGTTCACATAATACATGGTCGTGCTGACACGTGAGCGTGAAATGTGAGATTAGGCGGCATAGTCTGTAGACCCCGAAAATACGGTATACAAAGACCCCCAACACTTTTATTTTGAAGAGAGTGAAGGTAGGTAGGCTTGATTGGAACCCCGAAATTTAAACCCATATTGATTCCGAATAAAATTGAAGATTTTTGCGGTTTAAACCCACAAGACACTCCCCCCAAATTTATTGCTGCTTGTAAACAACGTATTACACACGGAAGTTCCAATACGAAAAGTTAAGAATGACTTGTGCGGAATTTTCCGACGATTATTTCAAGCTCTATCCAACTAATGAATTTTCCCATCGATGTTCCGGAAGTGGGATAATTTCAATGAAATTAGAAAGAAAATAACTATAGTCGGTTTCATTTAACTTTGCGGTTTTCTTCTAAATTTTTCCACAAAACTTAGGCTACAAAATCGGTTTGAACTTTTGATGCAGTAATGCGGCTTAACACTGGCATACATCTCCAAATAAGTCGACATACTGTGAAATATCACATTTACTGTATTAGTTTAAAACACTTTTGTAGTCACTTTAAATTTATTCAAAAACTCCAAGTTAAATGAAACAGACTATAAATACAGGTGGTTTTGCTTACTGTAGCTCAAGAGTATCAAAATCTGATAGGGTAAATTTTCATGAAAAGTCGAGGGGTTCAAGTCGTGCAATTTTATATGATTATAAAAAAGGCATCAAAAAAGTTGTGAAAATTTATTTGAATGACGTTTCAAAGACTATAATCAAATATCTTTTCTCGTAACAATAGCATAAATCTGTCATTTCATGCACATTGGAAGCTGGTCAAAATTAGCTTGTAATAATAAACAAAAAATATTGTGGTTCTTAAAATCCTTTAGGACACCAACCGCTCATTCATCCAAAATTCAGTTCAGAGAAAAATTCTAATGTAGCAGAAAATGGCCTTTTGAAGAAGCGATCATGAAATTCCGAGTTTTGGGCGGCAATTGCCTATTTCATTAGATCTAGCAAAGCTGTAGAATTTTATTTACTTCTTCAGTAATTATTCACACAAAATTATAAGAGTTACGTGCTATATTATTCAGTAAATGGCAACAAGCAAACTACGAAACGATTTTTAGTAGAAATAATGATTCTAAGGCAGTATAAAAATAGGAGCATTAGATATCGAACCTCGATTAGATTAGTTCTGTCGCGCAATTTCTCAACAATAATAGCCACTAAACTATCATCGAAAAATTTGCTGCGCTTCGTCAATACATTGACGATCCTTAGTGCATCGTCAGGTTAAATGTCTGAATTTCCTGAACTTCACTGTTCATTTGCTTGCATTTGATACCGCTGCAGTCTGGGCTCTTCAAACGATTGTTCGGGCGAAAATTGCTGAACAAAATAATAATTAAATTTTTATTTACATTACAAGCGTGCTACGTAGCCCACTGGAAGCTTTTGACCTTACTTAAAATCCCCCAGCGATTTCCATATGAGCTGCAGTAATCAAGCTTTTACACATAAATTGCTAATAATCAAAGCCTTTGCTTGGGACAATAAAGCAGATTTGATATGAGTAATGGATCAGTTAAGTTAGTTTGATATGAAAAAGCTCATTATAAGTTAATATGCGCATCAGCGCATATATAGAAATTAACTTCAGTACCCTAATAAGTCAATATGAGCCCCAGCTATAATGGAACACATCTGGGAGGTGCGGTTTTCTAAAAGGAAAATAATTTAAAAAATTCGCTGCCGCTGTATTTTTGTTTTTCTTTACACTCAATACTCAGCAAGTAATGAGTGTGTAAAGTTTTGGCGTAATGTTATAACGTAGACAAACTTTTGACCAGATTTTCTAGACAGCACGTACACAACTCAGTGAAAACGCCTCATACGTTTCAATAGCATACAACTGTAGAAAATGACATTTTCTAAAAACGGACTTTTTTGGTTTTTTAAAAGTTTCACATTAATTCTCGGAGGGGGACTGTAAAGAGTGTAAAAATCTGTCATTGTAATGACAGATCTTGGTGATGTTTTTGTCTTCTTTATGACAGCCAACAACTCCGTGTATAAACTACACGTCGCAGCAAAGTACGTTTAAAAACTCCATATTGAGTTACTCATGGACGTGTAAAATTCGAAGTTTGAGATGTAACATAAGGCAAAATAACACGTTTTCTTCTCTTTTCTTATTGGACAATAAACTCAAATATTTTGCGGAACAGAAGTATTCCACATGAACGTACTACGATTTAAAGTTTACAAACTAGTTCAAACCGAATTTCTTCACACTCAATAGGGAATTATGTTCAGATTATTAAAGTTTGCAATGTGGTGGATAGTGGAAAGCCATATTTTTTTGTCCTCTTTTTTTGTTCGCCACTTTCACGGTTCAGAAATCGGGATAAGTCTAATAGAATAAAAATGAAGTACTTTCTAAGAGGTACACGTCATAGCAAATTGTGTTTATTTACATAAATATTTAGCTTTTTGAGAGGTGAAAAGTCAAAAGTTGGTGTGTTAAACGTGTTTCTGTGTTTTTCGGCGGCGTCAGCCGCCGATCTATATATAGGTTTCACTATTTTAAAAGCGCGCGCAAAAAGTGACGCAATGGATGTATGCAACTGCTTGCTTCTAAGCCAAAAGTGCTCCGCGTGTGTATGACGTTGTACAAAGAATGTGATAGGTAGGTTAGTAATAATGAAGCAGTTGAGCTTCATGGCAAAATGTGACGTTGGCTTTCATATTTTGAAGTGATACAGCATCGCTACCGAATGTGATGCTGAAAAGAGAAGGCAAGTGTGAAAAGCGAATTTGTGTGATTGGGGTACGTGGCTACGTCATTAAGTGATAAAGCTAAATTCTGTAGTCGGGTTAACTCTATTGTATGTAGGGTGAAGAAACTCGTATAATTATTGCTCGTGCTTTTGCTTTATGCGCCTTATTCATGTCTTCGAGGAGCGTAGTACCTACTAGCTAGTATTAGGAAGGATATTGAACGGAGCCATAGGAATTTATCGTGTCAATTTTTCTATAACTGAATCTTGACAATTGAATGCGGTCGTTTCTGCTGGCTAAATAATTTTAGGTATTGTTTCAGTGACAACGGTTGATTTCGCCAATGAAAGCTAAAAGAGAGCTGCAACTCGAATTGTTTATGTTAGAATTTTATGTTTACATTACGACTTTGGTAAATATCTGTATCTATTGCTAAACATCGTGACTGTTACTGAGAAATGTTGTATCTTATGCGCTGTTATGTGTAAAATTGCGGTTTTTTGTTATCTTTTGATAGGAAGTTCCATTTTTTCTGCGCGATAAGACTGTGGAGTCAATTTCGGTTTGGAGGTCAGCAGTTGAATTTTTCGAGCCCGGAATGACATCAAAAGTGATATAAATGCTAAATTAGCGTTAAAACTGCGTTATTGCAAATTTTTGGTTAATTTCAAGTATTTCTAAATTTTGAAAAATGAGCTTGTTAAATAAAACTATTACCTAGTGAACAGTCGTTTCTACAATTTCTAAATTTATGTGCAGTTATGTGTGAAGTTACGCTTTTTTATTATCTTTTGATAGGAAGTATAGTTTTTCTGCTGAATAAATCTATGGAGTCAATTGGTTGGTTTGGGGGAGTAAATATCTGTATGTATTGCTTAACAGCGTTACTGTTACTGAGAAATGTTGTATTTCAGGCGCTGTTATTTCTAAAATTGCGGTTTTTTGTCATCTTTTGGTAGGAAGTATCATTTCTTCTGCGGAATAAATCTGTGGAGTCAATTTCGATATGGGGGTCAGGATTTGAATTTTTCTAGCTCGAAATGACCTCAAAAAATGATATAAATGCTGAATTAGCGTTAAAATGCGTTATTACAAATATTTGGTTAATTCCAAGTATTTCCAAATTTATGCGCAGTTATATGTAAATTTGCGGCTTTTTTATGTTTTGATAGGAAGTATAATTTTTTCTGCGGAATAAATCTGTGAAGTCAATTGGTTGGTTTGAGGGGGGGGGGGGTCGAATTGAATTTTTCGAGCCCAAAATGACCTCAAAACTGATATAAATGCTAAATTAGCGGTAAAACTGCGTTATTGCAAATTTTTTGTTAATTTCAAGTTTTTACAAGTAAAGTTTTCAATCTTCATTCATTGTTTGCGTACTTTTACATTATCTTCTCTAAAAAATAAAGTTTTTGTAAGTTTGTTCGTAAGTGAAACATACGCAATAGGGCAGGCAGAGTTGAGCTGATCGGATTGATATGTATTTGATCTTTAACTATCGAAGATAATTTCTTTAAAGAATGTCATGTTTGTGATTTTTGAATTTTTATTTCGAAATATTTTTCAGCTTATATGTTACTTAGCATTTGAAAACAATGGATGCGGATTGCAGCGTTGTTAATGCGGAGTCAAGGCCAGGTTCAAGTAATCGTTAAAAGTCTTTGCAATAGCTTATAATTTTCGAAGAGCTTAAAGGCTAGTTTGTTTCCGCTTTGAGAAACACACGATTCTATATGCAGATTTAGATCGATGATGTCCATATTTATAGTCAAGAGATCCAAGTTTCTGTCAGATGATTTTTGGTGGATATTTTTAGATTTTTTAGGCTTTTTCAATAATTTGTACTATTTTTTGAAAACATCTTCTAAGTTATGAGAAATAAGCGTGCTAGATAGTCGTAGGAGACAGTTTTTAAAATAAAAGCTGTCTAAGGATACAAACATGATAGTTTTTTCTTATGAAATATTATTTTATCAGTATGTTTTGTATAAAGTAGATTTTTTGTTTTCATGGCAGATAACTTATAATTGAACAAATAGTTACTTACGTAATTGTCTGGTGATGCATGCATAGTTAGTTGTGAAATAAGTACGCACGCTGTATTCAGAATTATTGAATTTTAAAATCTTGCTCTGCATAAAATTTTTAAGTTTTGATGGCATAAAAGTTAAAGTTAAATTTTTAGGAAGGGTTGGAAATCATAAATTGTGGGAGGGGTGAATATTTGAAGTCATGAGGGTGCTAAAACCCACCATCTTTCAGTATTTATGAAAAATTTGGATTGTCTAGAATTAAGAAAGTCATTAATAAACGAATAAACATTTTAAAATATCTTACGCATAGTAGGTATTATTTTGACGTATATGGTTTTTGCTTTTCTAAGATCAATGTGTACGTAAAAGAATATTTAGATTACTGATTTTTGGTGGGCAAGTCAATCATTTTCATATTTTTAATGTTTTAATTTAAAATTTGTGACGTTTTAGTAAGAAAGAGTGCAAAAAATTAATTTATCTCAAAGGGTCGAGATTTTTTGTCAGATGTATTTTATAGTTTAGAATTTTCAGGCTTTTTATGGCAAACAAAGTAGAAAATTGCTGAAATATCACAAAAAAAATAATTTCCACATATTCAGCATGTTTTCAATTATAGCAGTGTATAACTTCAGGATTAAGTACTAGGATATTTTTGCTAAGACTCCGCTATGCTCATATTCATAAAGGTAAATAATGAAAAATTGAATCAAAAAATGAAAACAGCCGTTTCTTTGAGGAGAAATTCTCTGCACAGCGTTTTTATGAGTTCAAAAGAGCTAAATTGCTATTTTGATGAATCTAAAAGGGGTATATATTTATTCGATAAGTTTAAATAAATATGTTATTTATAAGAATGCAAATATAAACATATTTCTTTGAATGCAAAAGGTACCTGCGAATGTAGCTATTTTTGTAAGGTGATAAATAAGTGTTTAGGTAGTAATTTTTGCATAGGTAATTGGTGAGCGTGAGATGGCTAATGTAATTTACTGAGTCAAAGAATGATGTATTTTCATTTTTTCTTATCAAAAGGACTGAATTGTTCATTTTCTTTCAGTGAAGGGGTTTTGCCTCTCTCTCTGTCTCTTATGTTTGTTGATTAAAAGACAAAAATTAATTTATTACAATTTTTTTATCCGATCACACTGAAGGTTTTCTATTCCATTTTTTCACTCCATTTTGATGAATTATTAATTTCTAAATCTGACTCAAGTTAAAATGACTGAAAGTAGAAAAGATAAATTATATTGGGTGTTCTTATGTTTTATTCAGTGATCCATAATAAAGTTGAGCAGAATAAAATAGTAGGTGTTCTTATGTTTTATTTAGTGTTCCATGAACAAGTTGAGCAGAATAAAATCGTGTTTGTGGGATTTTTGTAGAAAAGTAACTTAAATATTTGAGAGACATGCATTGCATTGCAGTATGATTGATTAAACAAAAGTAGAGGTCATATTTTGATTTTTAAATGCTAAAATTATTCAAAGACTAATCACTGATTTTTTACATTTCAGAAAATATGGGAGAAATGCAAAACTTCTTTGAAATAGTGCTAATATTCACTGATGTAGACTGCCATAACTAGGGTAGAGTAGGATTAGTGGAATAGAAGAATATAGAACAGATAGATTATGAGTAATTGACTGTCTACTGAGCTCTATCAGCGAAAAAAATGACATATGATTGAAATTTGACTGTTACTGAGCTCTTTCAGTGAAAACAATGTACATATGATAAAAAATGGTTCGATACGTGGGTTCAGGGGGTATCTGGCTGAATTGCATAATAAGGCCTAACCCATACATGGATAGATTGTCATAATTGAATTCTTACTGATGCATATTCCACCGAATCACCGAAAATCAAGCTATTGGTCGTGCTGGCTCTATTTCAACATCTCTTTGAATCACAATAAAAAAATGTATCGAAAGACACATCTCTGTTAAGTGTTGCTTTTTTGGCACTCCTGCATTGTATATTTTTAGTCACCCCAATGGTTTTTGAAGAATTTCACAAATTTTTGAAATTTCCTCAAAAATTGCTTAAATTTCTTCCTGACACGATGCATCATAAAATTGACTAAATTTGAAAAAAGGAGGCTTGGAGACCTAATGAATGGTTACAGGCCCGGTTTTAGGCATATGCTGAGTGTGCGACAGCACAGGGCGCGGGCCCCCGTCGAGCCAAGCAAGAATATATTAGTGGATATTTTATCTAAGTGTACATTTTTCTTGATTTTCGATGTGTCAGACGATAAGTTGCAACTGCGGCGAAACACGAAGTGAATTATTTATTATATCTCCTGTTTATGAGGTTGCAGACAATTTTTTTGGTTAATTTCCATCGGATTTTCTCAATGATTATCTGCGCTTCGAGACAAGTAATACGTACGGGTATCAATGACATTTAAAAACTTCATTCGGTATCAGCCATTTTTTGCTCATAAAGTAGCTTTCAAAACCATTTAAGAGCAGAAACAGGGATTTCAGCATAGATTTCTTCTGTTTTCCAGCACATTTCCTGATAAAATTTTCGACGTTCAGTGTCAAATGCCACAAATACTGAGAATCGAGCAGTAAATTAAGCTTCTAAATGATTTTTAATTATAAATTTAGTAAATTTTTTCGGAGCTTCGCGCCATATTTTCGCTAATTTCAGAGAAGTTTAATGATTTTTTTGCATAAAATTGTCAAAAATTTCAAAAATTTTCTGAAAAAATATTGCTTCAAAAGAAAATTGAAATAAAATTAGGCAGTGTAAAACGCCGAAAAACGCTGTTTAGCACTTTAAGAGCAAATTTTTGGACCTATTTTCGACGGTTTTTAGCATTAGGATACCATTAACACCCTTAGGAAAGTCCTAGATCCCCACTGATTATGGAGGTCCACAAACGGATTCTTCGCACAGGGCCCCCAAATGACTAAGACCGGGCCTGAATGGTTCTGTAATAAAAATCATTGCAAAATTTTTTCTTATATATAGCTCCAAAGTACGCTTTAGTGTTTTCACTATTTTTTAAATGCGATTCGACAACAATTTTTTCGCTTTTGGAAATCTTAGTAAGAAAAGTTTTTCTTTTAAAGGAAAGCGCTAATTTCCCACCTCTTTTTCTCGCCATAGGTGTATATATATATTATTAATTTATTTTTAATTAAGTTATTTATTCATGTGCTTGATAGTACGAGCGATTTTTCGAGTGATTTTTAAAATTTTCTATCATTCGTTTTGATTGTTTTTGAAGTTTTGTGAGATGAAGTGCATTCCATAATATTTTGAACATGCTCTGTCTGGTAAGCTAATAAAATTTAAAAATTCGTTTGATGTCAATAGGCTTTGAAAAATGAGGTTTTGTGGTCATGCTTGAGAAAAACTGATAATAAATAAATATCGCATGACTGATGCACCTAAAATTTTAAAATCATCCGACAAAGGGTTACTTATTTTCTCTATTTCCTTTGCAATATCTTACTTTTCCAATAGGTAATTTTTTCTGGGCTAACTAGATCTATATAATATTCCGCATTTATTCAGCACCATGGAGGAAAGTAGCGCTCGTTTGTTCGGGGTCGTTTTCGCAAAACTGCGATAGCTTTTCGTCATCGTCTCGAGGGAAGCAATGTACTGCAAATTCATTCATTGCCATGTGCAAAAACTTTCATCCTGATTTTGTCTGGAATTTTGGAAACATGGATAATGTTTTGATTATAGGGGATTATTTTTACAAGGAAATATGTGGTATTTTGCATAAGGGATCATGTGTCTATCTCTTACATGGTATTTCTTTTATTTTTAGTCATGTCAGATTTAAAGAATTATTGAAACTGAATGTTGAGATTTTAAGTTCTCTACAAGGAATTTATCAAAATCATTTGCATTGTTCCAGATTAAAGGAATTTGTTTGGAATTGTGATGAATCATCCTAGGCATGTCTTTTGACAATTAGAAAGAATGACACTTCTATGGTGGTAAGCATATGGGCAGCTCCAAAGTTCTGGAGGTGGATAATTTTTTTAGTCGAAATTATCTTAAAAATGCTGCTATGGCGAAAAACATCATTTTCGAAGTTTTCCCGTCGAACTTGATTCATTTACATTAAAAAGAAATCGTTGAAAAATAACAAAATTTCAAGAATTAGATTTAGGGGGAATATTGTTGGGTATTTTCATTTTCATGCTGGTTATTTTGCCTTTAGGGGGTGCATGCACACTCCTATTTCTGATTAAAAATTTGTTTTTTGCAAGTAGATCTGAATAATATCAATTTGCTTAATCATATTACTGAATGATATTTCAGATACTGTCTTTGGCGTTACGTTGGAGGAAATTTCAGCAAATCGATCGATGGCGATATTTTCGATGCTCAGAAATTCACAATATTCACTGACAGTGTTGATAAATTGATTCCTTTACCATCAAGATTCGACGAAAATTTCACCCTGAATGAAATAATTTCAAAAATTGCTGATTTGTCACCGTTGCAAGTTTCGTTGAAGGTCAGCTTTGATGCAAGCAAAGCTAATATTACTGCAGTGCATAAAGATACGTCTTAATTTTTTGTGCGATATGATAAATGTTGTCGTTTGAATGCATGATAATGTTATTCGACGTAGGATGGCTCAAATTGTTACCTTTCAATGATGATTTTAAAAACGAAAAGAGTTATAGAAATCAAAAAGTAGATACTTGATATAAAAAAGCAAATGCCTCAGACTAAAGTGCTCAAATTTGAAAATTTTCGAAGCTTAAATAAGAAGATGACAATAGAATTTGTTTATTCCAGTGGAATCTAAATGTTATCATAAGAATTTCTATCAATAAAAACTTGAATATGTTTTTAAATAATTACTGTAAAGTGTATAATCTTGCTTACGATTACAATGGGTGGAAATTATCATGCATTTGTATGCGTTACTGATTATAGTAGTAGAATACTCTATTTTGCATAGTTTCCATACATATCTACTTCATTTATTTGTCTTTAGCATTTATTTTTGATAAGTGCGTTGCTAGAATTGGCGGAAATAATGCCTCAGAGTCTGTTCGATTGTATTAGCTTAAAAACTTTACTTGGCGTAAATTTTCCTGCATACTAACGAGTATCTACCTCATTCATTTGTCTTTAATATTTTCATGGAAGATTACGTATCTACTATTTTTTGCTCTTTGTATTTGCTGCGTTGGATTTTACAGCGCTTAGTGGTCGTACGTTTAGCTTGCTTATATCTCATTACAGGTGCATAATTTGGTGGATTTAGGACTATAGTATGTTTCATTGTTGAGGTTCTTGAAAATAATTAAAGTACATTCAAAAGTGCCTTAAACGAATGCCTTAATTACGATATACTACAGTATGATAAGTTATTATGAGGCGCTTACCAGCGCTAGGCCGCATTACTATATCAAAATTTTAAACCGCTTTTGTAGCATGTTTTATGCGGATTATTCAAAAGGAAACCGCTAAGTTAAATGAAGCAGGCTAAAGATGTAGGCCCGCAGCCTCCATTTTCAGACCGCAGGTGCCAGTGCACTTAGGGTATGATTATTCGTGATTAACTTTATAAATTTTTGATTAAAATTTCATGATCTATTACTTAAATTGTCACCAAATATTGGAGGACATAGGTAACATAAATGATCTTAATTCATTTCAAACGCTTTTATTCCAAATTTCGACCTTTTTTAAGTAGTATCAGTTTTTATCATAAGCATACTAGATCGAAATAACCAGCAGCAATTTTGCATTGTGAACCTAACATGACCTATTTGCAAGCATGGTTGACCTGTCCGATCAACCTTTATTGGTTTTCTATGTTAAGAGCACTTCGCATCGAATGTCAATATAAATACATATATTTAGAATCTTGTCATTTATTTGGATCAATATTCGAAGAAATATTGATATTTTCTAATAAAATTTGAAAAACAAAACATTTGTGGACTGAGTAAAATGAATTATAAATGAATTGATAATTTAATTATAGAAGTAGAAACAACAAAAAATTGAAGTAGTAGGATATAACTGCGAACTTATTAAAAATTTTAATTCCAAATACAACAATTATATTAAACTCAAGGGCATGATGAGTTTTTGAGATTTGTTAAAAATCATGTAGAATCAGCAAAAATGGATAAAATTTTGTAATTTTGTTCAGCATGTTTCTTGGACTTGCTAAGTTTGCACTCTCATATCCCTGAATAATGTAATTGCTGACCACATGTTTTCTAAATCAAATGCCGAACTTTCGATGAGAATTTTTCAAAAATTCGAAACCAAACAAAGTTTTTATATTGTGTCTTTGACTGTGAAATCAATCACGACGCCGCCGTTTTTCAATGTTGCTTTAGCAACAGCAGCTGTAAAAGTAACTATCTCTCAAATCAATAATTAACTTTATGCAGTTATAACAATAGTTTTCATATGATCTCTCAATGAAAAATAAATCACTTTTTCTAAACCCCTTGTTCCTGTCAACTTCTCCACTTATAAGTCTGGACATGATATCATGTCTAAAGATGTATCACGAATCAAACGTGATACGCCAGTTGGGCGCGTTTGCTCACACTCAAAAGTTGTGTAAAGGGGTTTACATCCAATATTTATTTGTCTTCAGGCCATTGTGGAGACTTAATTTGTGCATAAATGTTGATCGTAATATCGAGTAATATCAGAATTACGAATCCGACTAAAATCTTCTTTGCACACGGTGGTTGTGTAAGGTTTACACTGCAAATTAACTTCAGTTAACGTGACCTTACGGAACATATTTGTCTTCAGGCCATTGTGGAAGCTTTATTTCTTTTAAAATGTTCTATGTAACGTCAATATTACGAATCTGACTGTCAGTTTTATCTAAACCCAGTAGTTGTGTAAATTTGCACTTTTCATTTATTGTTAATGGGTAAAATTTACGCTACAAATTTATTTAATTTCCAGAGCGTTGCAAAACGTGAATTTTTCAAAATTTGTTCCTTAAGGTCATGTATGTTTTCTTTACACCCAGTAGTTGTATAGAGTTTACCCTGAAAATTAACTTTAGCTTCAGAGCGTCACAGAAGCTTAATTTTTTTCAAAATGTTTCATGTAACGTCAGGATTACAAATATGAGTGTAAGTGTTCTTTACAACCAGTGGTTCCGTAAAGTTATGCCCAAAACCTTTGATCTATTTAAATAAGGTGGGATGTCTTGCTTAAAAATGATAATGCTGATTTTTTTAAATATCGTTTTCCGCGTTCTTGGCTGCTTTCATTATGGTGGCATGTTACCGTATATGTTTGCTGACTGATTTATTCAAAATCATGCTAATTAAAAGTAGGTTACTAGCAAAAAATGCTCCGATGGAACATAAAAGACGAATATACTCGGGATTACGGATTCTTAATTATGTAAAAGGAGGGGACTAGGAAAAAGCTCCTATTCATTTGCCAAAAGTCGCAAAACCTGTTAAAAATCAGACTTTCTCTAAAGAAGGCAAAAAATCGAAGTCTATTCTGCGGCTTCTGAAAAAAATGTAACCTTTCTTAAATAATTTATAACGCTTCACATAAGAGTGTATAAACATAATCTAAAATGTATACTTTTTGTAAATTGCTTGCAAGTTGCAAGCTGACTTGCTTCGTATCGTGATTGATAGATAAGTAACTGCAATTGTATTTATTGGTGTTTTATTTTATCATTAGCATTAGAGCAAGCTAATCTGGCGTCAATTGGTTAGTGCACACAATCGTTTAGGGCATGCAAGTGTACCTACATGTAGTCTGTTTCACGTAAGCTTATGCGTTTCCAACCGCTTTAAACCAATAATTTATTTTTTTGTCTGGAATGCATCGATATTTGCTATTTCATTCAATCGGCTTACAAAGTCGCTCCTTCTTTACTCCATCTAATTTCCCATAGATAATGCATGGCTAACTTGCAGTTTTTTCAATCGTTTTTTGGGTCAATCAATAGTTTATTTCAATATGCATACCGCAGAATATACTTCGATTTTTCGCGTTGTTTAAGATAAAGTCTGATTTTTAACAGGTTTTGCGACTGTTTTTAACAGGTTTTGCGACATAGGAGCTTTTTCTTAGTCCCTCCTTTTACATCTTTAATAATCCATAACGCCAAGTATATTTGTTCCATCGGAGCATTTTTCGTTGCTAGTATAAAAATCACTGGAGGAATTTAACATATTTTTACAATTTTGCATTACTTAATAAAAACAATACTAATACTTTATTCAGATGAAGGTATGTAAAGGTAAAAATTTTTAATTGTAATTTAAATTTAATTCACCTTATTTAATTGTACGTTTTACGTAGGTAGATATATTTATCTACTAATAAAACGTATAGGTACCTATGAACAGAACCTCTTAATGGCTCTTATATATTATCTAATTTTTAGACAGTTCCGAAATTGCATTAGTACCTACCAAATTTCAAAAACCTAGCGTAGGAGCAAGTTAACTTCAAGATCCAGATTATCTACAAATATCGATTTTTTGTTGCCTTGCAGATATTTCATTATTTGCAGATTCGCTTACCGTCCAGTGCGCCTCCGTGTCATAAAATAGGATACATAGGTACAAGGAAAATTGGGCAATGATTGAAACGTCAATTAAATTACACAAGATTCTACAGTAGTACTACCGTACTCATACTTGAAATTATAATAGTTTCCTTGTATATGCGAATTTCTTTAAATAAATGCAGAAATTCTTTTGCAAAATCCTCTTTTTGACGTTATCAGTTCCAGCAACCAATTTGTCAAGTTTAATGCTCCTCTAGTTGGTGACGGCAATTTTATTTTTTATATTTTTTGTTTTTATTCATTTCATTTTTTTTATTATTCTTTTCATTTTTCATTATCGAGGCACAAAAACACAAATGACTCACATTATACCCGTCTTTTGTTTGTGGTGAAAACGACTGATAGATTTTCATCTCACGCCCGTATCTTTCCTTGTCCAACGCAGCACACCGCTTAAATTGTTCTTTTCCGACATCGTTCAATTCGCGCCATCTTCAAAAAATTCAAATTTTTTATGTATAGACTCATCGCACGCTAATAAATAGCATTTTTTCAATTTTATACGCCATGCGACCTTTTCCTGATCATCCAAAGGGATTAAAGAGCGAGCGTACATGTGCAAAGCCGAAATTTTGGTGTATTCATTGGAATTAAAAAAATTATTAAGTCCAGAAAGCCCGGGCCAGAAAACATGATTTTAGATTCAAAAACACAATTTTTTACGGTTTTCATATATCTCTAAGAGTCGGCATGAATACATTGGGAAGAATAACGAATTGCCAAAACTTGAAAGTAAGAAAGAGTCTGCGGATTTTTTTTGAAGAAAGTCGCGATAAAATTTTCTGTTCGATTTCGGTTTCGTTTACGTTTTTTCTTATGTTAGAAGATCAGCGGTTTAGGTAAAAGAAACACCGTATTTTAGGCATTTTGGCAACAAGTTGCGATTTTCATCCGTTTTTCTAATTACGTTTAAGTTATTCCGTAAGAGGTTTTCTATTTTTTCGTTTTCGAACAATCGTATCCAGTTGTACAATTTACAAACTGCTAAAATAGCTCTAAGGTACTATTTTGTTCAGAGATGATTTCAAGCACTCCTGATTTTTTCTGTTCATTAATAGCATACTTTGCTCTGTCCTCCCCAGAAAATACCACACTTCGTCACGCATCACACGAAGACTAGTTTCGGCCCCTCATAAATGACCGCGTGAAACTTGCTGCTAATCTAGATTTGTATTTTCAAAATTTTTACGCTTCTGCGATTCTTCGACGCTAGGGGCAAACATTCATCTACAAAGGTACGTCGAAGAATATTGTCGTGTGCCCAAATTATCAACTCCTGATGCTGCGTGACCTCCCAAAATTTTCAAAACCCCAAAACTTCGACATTGCCTAAGTTAAGTCGCCTGTAGTACTTAAACATTAACAGAGCGCAAGTATGCGTGCATGTACCAGTGTTTTTTACAAATTCCTTTTGTACATGTACAAAGATGGTCCCTAAAAGTCTTCGTACATTTTGTACATGCAAATTTTTGTGTACTATAATATGGTACAATAGCGATTTACTAAAAATTGTCTTAAAATGGCGCAAAGCGCCGAAAAATTTGACATTTTTTCTTTATAAATGCAAATTCTGCCATTTTAAAGATATATAGGACAAACAATTACTCATTTCGTTCTCTGGTAATTTTACACCTTTTTACAGTTTTCATCTTCCCAAAAATCGTAATACATGTACAAAGACGGTCCTGAAAATTCTTTGTACATCGGGAAAATTCTTTGCCGAATACAAAAAAGCGTGGTATGTACATATGTATGTAAACTCAATTATGACCCATATTCTAAGGGGCTGGGTAAGGGAAATTAAAATATTTTCTTGAGTCGAAAAATTGCCGAAAAAAATGTAGAAAGGGTTAAAGAAAAAAACATTTTTCAAACTTTTCTCGTCAGACTTTTCGTAGATGCACAGGGTCAGGGTCGGCAGAAGGGTTAGGGATTTTTTTGCTGTTCAAACTACGAAAACGGTCAAAACAGCCTATAAAACGCTTTTTCGTGCTAATAATGCATTTTAGAAGCATATTTAGCCCATGTTGTGACTGTATTGCATCACTTTTCACACTAAAAAAATTCGAAATTGATACGATTTCGGGCGCTTAGTAAAAATCACATAAAAGTACTAGTCCGGCGCGCAGCGCCGGAAAACTCACAATTTTACTGAGTTTTCATTCAAAAATGATGCAAAAAAACGTTCGCTAGATCAAAATCGCCGCACTCTAATTGTCTGGCTGACCCTTCAGCAGGGTTACCCCTCACCCCCCTATGTGCACGTATGAACTCTATTCATTGGCATCAATCGATTGCAAAAAAAACGAAAGTTAAAAAGAAATTATTTATAGGGTCAGCTAATCCCCTCCCCACCCATAGGTGCGCGTGCGAAACGGCTACTTACCGACGACCAAGCTCTTTTTGAATTTCAGTGCGTTTGTAGGTTGGAAATTCAGACACAACTTTCAACCACTCGATTTTTTGATAGAACATAAAACCATTTCGAGGTCGTTTAGGACCGCTAGGCTCTTGGCGACGTATCCGCCTTTTCGGGTCCACGCCTCCATGAGCGGCCAACCATACTCTTTTCTTGCGTTGGAATACTTCCCGTGCCTGCTTGGCTGCTTCGACATAGGACGCTTTGTCCTGATCAGCTAAAAAGTTGCATACTTATGTTTATACGTAAAAAATACAAAATTCAAGCTCCAGTGTACGTACATATTAATTTTGACACATTGTAAATGAAAGCCCCAGGCTTTTATGTATCTAAATTTTTGTGTATAAGCTATAAGGTAAGTTGTCTGATGATTGAAAACGATTATTTCAACTATAAGGTGCTAATATCGACCTAGGCAGACTAAAATTCTAATTTATATAAGACAACTGTAAACCTAGGACAGAAAATTGACTTACACGATAAATTTCGAACTGCCTCTTGAGCATTATTATACAAACGGATTTTCATAAAGAAAGAATTCGTGCCTTTGCGCATTTTCGATACATTTTACGAGAAAACCTGTCCAAAAGTAGGTAAGAAAGGATTTTTACTGATTTCGGAGGGTTTTTTGTGCAAGAGTTTAGCCATAAAAATAAATAATCTACTACTCGCACATAGGAGAAAAGCATGCTTTGCTCACTCATTCCTCTCCAGATATGGGCCAGTTTTGCAATGATTTCGCTGGACAATAGATTTTCGTTTTTCGCCGCAACGTCGGCTCGGTTTGCCCTGACAAATATTAAATAGGCCGAGTTGCAACTTCGACGAAGGCGACAACTTTCGTGCGTCAAGTCGGTGCATTGGACTGTGGCTTCTGTGCTCGTAGATGCTTGAAGTTCAGGGACTAATGCATCGTCGCAAGGCGATGTCATCGTCTCAAAAATTCGGATTAGTAAGTAGCAGTTTAGTTAAACCGTTAATAGCTATCTCAACGAGAGCGCAGTGTAAAAAGCGACTGCACAATGACTTACTTAGAGAAGAATGATTCCGCTGTTGTAAACTATAATTCGACTTTAATAATGCAAGAGTTTACAAGGGTCACATTACTACTTTAAGATAGTCGTACAATCGAGTCAATTTTATAGAAGCTTGTAAATATATTTCTTACCTGTTCCATTTACTCGAGCGCTACTTTATATACTCTATTTTTTAAGCTGGCAATCACTCGGTAAACGAATTAACTCATTACTGCAGCTCCCGTTCGATCGACGACCTATATAAAAGCTCGCATAAGTACCGACCGCACAAGGGAGAAAAGTCGACTGCTACAATAATAAGTGTAACTGCGATAGTTACACCTTTTGAACATTATACCGAACAATTTATTATTGCCATCGCGGAAGCAAATCGATTACAGCTTTACACCATTGGAATCCCATAACTATTCGAGTAACCATCTTAATGAAGTGCTAGCTCGAGGTTATGCCATACAGTTCCCAATTTAATCCTATTTTTCATTTCAAAATCCCATTAGGTACTTGTCCGGTAATACAGAGTTATGTATGCGTTAAGATCAGTTACTTATTTATTTGAATCACCGCTGTAAAAATTAGATCTTATAACTTCCCTAAAAGTTATTTCAGTCTGTACGTAATTTGTTTTGATTGATGATTATACATTATATACTGTAATTAATCAAGAGAGAGAGAGAGGTGAGATTCAGTCATGTTGGCAGTCGGGTCGCGTTACGCCGTTGGAGCGCCTTTGTTTTATTTTGTATTTGCCGACTTACAGTCGTGCCGTTGTTATTTTACGTGTAATTAAATTGGAAATATAACTACCCAGCGATTAATTATATTGAGGGTAAGGTCGGGCCGTGACGAATATAATATTTATATTTTATTTCGACTGAAATTGGTAAGGTAAATAATGTTATGACGTAGACTTATTTTGAGAAAGTCTCTTATATTCTCAACTCAAAAATAATCAAAATATTATTTAATCTTTTGATGATGACTGTCCAGATTAGAGCTCGCTGGTATTGGAATTAACGTGCAGAGTGCCACACTAATTAGGAACCAAAACATTTCTGAAGATTACTTAGTGGTTGGAAAACAAGCTAATTTATCAACTTGAGATTTGGGTTTGGGTTGAGATAGGTCAACTGACCTTGCGAGCATACCGGGCTTAGGTAGGTACTCAGAGTTAGGTTGTAGGGCGTGGCTGCCGAGACTTCCGACGAAAAGCGGTCAGCAATGTTAGGACTGAGGAAGTCGAGGCCGTAAGTCATTGAGGGCCGTTGAGTTTCGAGCCGTACTACGTGCTTACTTAACCTGGCCAGCGCTAAAGGCAGCGTAAGTATACCTAAGTAATTCTTGAAGGCAAATATATGACTGTGCCCGTGTTGATTTATCCAAGCAAATTCATGAAATATAGTCACTTCCACTCCCAACTGCCCATTTTTTGCTGAAGTCTTATTACTGTAATAGATTCTCACCGCACAAACGGCTTCTTTAATTATGCTTTCATAACATGCTACGTTGAACATGATGTGGCGCATCTAAGAGAATGCCGCAACAGCCTAGCCCGTAAAATATTTTGCTACAGTAACAAGCCGTAAAGCGTCAATGGGCCATTTGGAATGGAACAGACTGTAGGTTAAAAAAAAGACTATAAATTCAATTTTGTCCGAATTAAAGGCTTATAAATATGATGCAAGATTGCCACTGAATAATGATGTGGAAATTAGTTCTATAACTCTATATCTTAAAGTGTTTCCTGTCGTATTACTTTTTAAGTCACACGTCGGTCGCCCCATCCATCCAAAAATTGAATCTATTGCCTCTTCCCGAATTTTTGGCAAAAATTACTTTTTATGTTATTCCTATGTGTCGGAGAAGAGTATGGATGTAGGGCCCTTAGACTGGCAAAGGTGGAAAATACAAATTTTTAGATTCTTATTTCTATTTCACTACTTTTCGGCATATTAGGCTTCATCATGAAATTCGTTAAAATTATATGATTTATCGAGAAAATTGCCAGATGTGCACGTCTAGGAATCATGGCCGCGACCAACCAGAAGTGGCGATTTTTCTTAAAAATTATAAAAAGTGTGCCTTTTTAAGCGTTTTAGCTCACTTCTGGCTCAAAACTCAAATTTTCAGCGCTTTTCGCTGCATACGCGTTGTTTGACCATATTTAGTTCAACTTAATCGATTCTTTTCAATTTTTTCTGAAATTTTCTTGTGTATTCATGTTCTAAAAAACGGGCGGGCATTGTCAGCAACTTCAACAAAACAGTGTTTTTTGAAGTGTGTGTATTGATTTTAGTTTGAAAAGGCACTTTTTAAAAATTGTCTGGGCCTTACCCCCCAGAATTCCCATGCTGTACATGCACGGCTCCCGGTGCTCCCGGTAATAGGATGCTTTTATCCTATTTCGTCGCATGACACGTTCGTTCAGAAGCATCTTGCTTCGCTTAACTTTCAAATGAGAAAAACATGGATCTTCATGGGATTTGCGCACCTCCACCTATCATAAAGGACAGATGATACGACACTATTGGTGTTGTACGCGGATACATAACATACATAAGTGCACATGCATAGGAATATATGTACATTGGCATTAGTCTAGTCGGTAGGTACGACAAGGGGTACTGGCACGAACCTATCGATAAATTATTCCGCGATTATGCAGGGGATTTTATGAAAGTTTGATTAATTTGAATAATTTTTAATTGTTTAATTGACTTACGCAATTCAAGTAATTAGCGATTTGTGAGTTGATTTTTAATTTTAATTCCAGGTATCATATCAGAAGCCCACATTTTCATGTCAAATTGTTTATAGTCTGTTTCATTCAACTTTGAGGTCTTTGAAAAGTTTAAAATGACTACAAAAGTGTTTTAAACTAATACGGTAAATATGATATTGTACAATATGTCGGGTCACTTGAAGATGAGTGCCAGTGTTAAGCTGCATTACTATATCAAAAGTTTAAATTGCTTTTTTAGCCTAATTCTAGTGGAAAAATTTGGAAGAAAACCGCAAAGTTAAATGAAACAGACTATAGCTTCATCCCTTATGCCTATAAAGTTGGTCTAGTAAGGACACTTGTGAGTCGTATTTACAAGATTTGTAACTCATATCAGACTTTTGTCTCTGATATTGACAAGCTGCAAAATGAGTATCCTCTTGGCTTGATTGATAAGGTCATATCAGATTTTATGACGAAGGTTTACAATAAGAGTGATGACATAAAAGTCGGGTGTGATAAACTATGCTATCCTCTTGTTTTGCCTTAAACTGGTGTGCATGGCTACAATGTACGCAGCAGAATTCTAAAACATATATCTGCATTTTACCCTCAGATTAGAGTAAGGTTTGTTTACAAACCTGTCATGTGTATCAGCCGCTTTTTCAAGAACAAGGATGCTGTACCTGCTAAGCTACTCTCAAATTTAGTATATTAGTATATGTACGTGTTCTAGCTGTATGGCTAGTAACATTGGCGAAACTCGCCGACATATCGGGAGTAGAATTGCAGAGCATACTGGCAGGCATCTCATTTGCTACAGGGAAGCCAATTCAGGCTGAATACCGAAAAACATTTGGCTAGCCAGGAATCGAACGCGGGCTTCCTGGTTACCAGCCAAGCATGCTTCCTACTATACCATCTAGCCGTACAGGCCCGTAGCCAGGATTTTTTGAGGGGGGGTGCGACCACAAGACTTAAAATTCTTTTAGGGTCATCGACGAAAATTTGTTTGAAAAGTGCATTTTTTGGTACGGTATACATCAAAAAACTGTTTTTCGACGTCTCAAGCAAATGCTTGTTCTTTCTAGAACATAAAAGTATAACTTAAATTCGGGAAAAATTTGAAAGAAATCGCTTCAATAGAACAAAATGAAGTCAAATAATGAGTGAACAGCGTGAAGTGCTGAAAATTTGACTTTTTTGAATCAAAAGTTAGCTAAAAATAATTTTAAGAAGCAGATTTCTGCGATTTGTTTCGGAAAATCGATTATTCTGGGGGCTCACAATCGTTTATTAGGAGTCAGTAGCATAGGTGGGTGGCACCGAAGCTCGGGGGGGGGGGTGCGCAAGATTTTTCAAAAGGTCAAAAATTGTCTCAAAAATGGTGGTATGGCGAAAAACACAATTTTTCAACGTTTCTCATTGCGCACTATCCATTGGCATCAAAAAATTGCGAATAAACCAAAAAAATTTTAAAAATCGAATTCTGGGGGTTAGTTTTGGTCTCTCGGGGGCATGGGTTCTGGGGTGCATACTTCCCCCAAGCACCCTACGCCCAAGTATGGTTAGTAGCCATTCAGGGGGTCAATCCTCAACTCCCTCGCCCAAAAACACGCACATCTCTGACCCATCCTTTAACATCGCTAGACAAATAGATTCCCTTTCTGCTCCATATCATAGCATTTTTCATTTTGGTTTATAAATAGGAATTCTTTTAAATCATATCGACTGCCTAACTCCACAAAACTGCGATGCACTGCAGATTCCTTTTTTTCGTAATTAGATAAATTGCTCAATTTTTTTGAAAAGCGATTTTGCGAGAGTTTTGCTTACATGCATGTAAAAGGAGGACGGAGGTAAGAGGTAGGGGGTCGCGAAAAGTCATTCCGCACAATTTGTCCTCCACAATTTGACCCCACTATTCGTTCTTCAAATTCGTCCCCGCCACAATTCGTCCCCATCACAACTGGTCCTCACAATTAGTCCCCATGGGACGACTTCTCATTAAATCGATAAAGGATGACTCATGAAGAACTTCATTGTCTCTGCATATAACGGCAATTTCATTATAACCTGTTTCATATAAGTTTAGGCATCAACTTTCTAAATATTCACTGACAACAAGCTGACAGCGCTAAATGCATTGAATCGATCCTTGATTAGCATAATTCCCTCGGCTTACTGCCTTTAAACTTTTTCAAATTTATGAATAAACTCGTTCGAAACAGACTAGTTGTATACCTTGGATCGCATCATTTCCATTTAAGTATTTTATTACACTTATTGCATGTCTAAGCGTTGATAACGGATTAGATGTACTGATAATGAAATGAGATGCAATCAACTTTGGTAACGTTCCACTGATTTATGACTCAACCACACATGAGCGTGGGGGTGAGGGTTTGTACCTCCCAGCAGTTGAACCCTCAGATTACTGTAGACCGCCAGAGTTCTATTTTTAGTAACAATTTTGGCAATTTTAACCCATCTTGCTGATTCCTCTCCCCAAGAATTTTCTCTTGCTGCCCACATATAGTCTCATCAATGTTATTTACTAAAGAGGTTTTTACGTGCATCCTTTTCCACGAATAAGGCTTCATCTTATACAGCATATCATATGTTATTTTGATTTCCAAATCAAATTTTTTCAGATCTTTTAGATAGCGAAGATAAACTATCTACGCTCGCGGCATTGCTTACAATATCAGATTTTGAGATTCTATGAATATTCTTGTACGTGCTATCTTCTTTTGATATACATACATATATATGTTTGACTCGCTATGTTTTGCATTAGCGGGGTTTTTTAATTTCTAACGTCGATAAAATCCTTGGCTTTGATCGTATTCAAATAATTTTTGGAGGATCAGTTGTTCTAACCAGATCCCATTGCAGGTTTAAATTTTTTTTTCTCAAGTTCAAAATTGCCGTTTTTATTCAAGGGTGAATTTCGAATTTTGAGAAAAATGTGGTCGAGGGTCTGCTCCTGGTGGTATGGACAGAAACTGTTGAAATTTTTTTATGAACCATTCTAAGAAAAAAAGTCGAGACGTCCCCTTGGAAATTTTTTTAAAAGTCGAATTCAAGGAATGAAACCGATTTTAAAATTACGAAAAAATTGAATTTTTCTCACAAAAAGATTTATAGTCGTGTGATACCTCATTGTGTTCGTCTAAAAGAATTACATCTAACTGTAAAATATTAGATTTTTTTATCAAATGTGACGTAATTAAATTACATTTTAACCTTTGGAAAAAGTGTAAATTTCAAGACTTTGTCGTTTATTTCAGGATTTTCAGCGATAACAAGTATTTTTTATTTTGTTTTTATGTTGCTCTAATTAATAACAATCGTTTTCATGCTGAAATTATGATTATTAATTTCTTCTTATTAAATCATTTGCATATGCAAATCGGAAAAGAAATTAAAGTTCTTTTTCGTATGTACACCATCATCTTGTTTGTATCATATGAAAATTACCTATTACTGTACAATTTTAATTCATAGTTTTGAGTTTGTATTGCTTTAAAAAAAAGAAAAAGAATTAAGGATTTTTCGGAAGTCAACAATTGATATTTTATTTCGTTGCGCGAAGATCGATAATATTGACATTGTATTTCGTTGCGCGAAGATAGATAAGAAAGGACTCGTTTGTTAAACGATATTATGAAAAAAGTATGTAGGTATGTAGGTAACCGATGTATCTACTTATGTAGCAAGTGTATCGATATGGTTAAGGAAGCAGCACTACCGCACAGAAAATTGTGCAATATTTCTAATCTTTCCATTATGTGATTATGTTATCACACGCGTGTCATTCATAATTATTTTAATTTGTCATAATAGTCAATACTGTGTCGAATTGAAATGAATTGAATTCACGTAAAATTACGATTCTGCAGAATTGAATCTTCAAAAATTGCGCTTCGATTGCATTTTTTATGAAGGAGAATTTTTTCGCAGCTTTTTGGTAAAATGCGCGAAAACAGAAAATGGAAATGATGGATAAAAACGTAGTAATAAAGGAAAAGATGAGCGATAAGGCGAAATGAAAAAGATCAGGAAACAAAGATTCGCCGAATTTGTTTTGATATGCTAGCCATTTCTTAAAACTTTCTTTTAATTGTATTACAGCAAATTTTTTCAGGATCGATAGTACTAACCAGACCATACTGCCATTTTCAAAGATTTTTGCTTATCATCAAAATTTACATTTTTATTCAAGTGCAAATTTCAAAGTTTGCAAAAAAGCTGCCACGCTGTTGTAAGTGAACGAATGGATAAAAAATGTACAAATTCTTTTTATGAACCCTCCGAGGAAAAAAAGTCAACACGTGTGCTTGGAAATTTTTTTAAAACTTAAATTGAAGGAATCAAATCGAATTTAAAATTGCGGAAAAAATGAATTTTTTTAGTTTTTTATTTCTAGTCATGTGATACCTCATTCTGTTCGCCATGAAAAGTTACATCTAATCGTAGAATATTAGATTTTTTAATCAAATGTGACGCGAATGACTTGCATTTTTGTCTAGTGAAAAATTTTAAATTTTAAGATTTTGCAATTTATTTCAAGATTTTCAGCGATGACCAGACTTTTTTATGTTGTTTTTATGTTATTCTAGTTAGTAGCAATCGTCCTGATGTTGAACTTAAAATTTTTAATTTGTTGGTGATAAATTATTTGAATATGCAAATCGCGGGAGGAATTACATTTCTCTTACCTGTAAACAGGTTCACCTTGTTGTATTATGCATCAATCGATAGAGCGTTTTAAACTACATATTGTCTCAAAATGTTAAGTCACAATTTTGAGTTTGGAATGTTTAGTCGTATAATTTAAATCCTATATTATTAGAAGAATTTCGAGATTTTTTTGCAAGTTGAAAATCGATATCTTGCTTCGTTAGAATCGAACAGAGCTCGTTATTGGGTCAGTAGCATTAGAGCGTAGGTATTCACAAGAGCGAAGGTATGCATAAGAGCGAAGGTAGTCAGAAGAGCGAAAGTATTCACAAGCGCGAAGGTATTCAAGGTAGTCAGAAGAGTGACCACACCTCGGTGTAGGGGGTTTGGGGGTATGCACCCCCCACGAGAAACCAAAATACCCCCTCCAGAAAAAAATACCCCCCAGAATTCAATTTTTAAAAATTTTTTCTGTTTTTTCGCAATTTTTTGATGCCAATGGATAGTGCTCGATGAGAAACCTTCGCTCGTGTGAATACCTTCGCTCTTCTGATAAAAATTATAAAACCTTAAATAATCTTTGAAAACCTTCCCGTTCTCCAAATTTTTTGATACATGGACAAAGCTCGTTGGGAAACGTCGAAAAATTAAGCACGCTATAGGTATATTAATTTCTCTTCTATGTATAATCACGTGTTTTAATTTAAGGATAAATTTCATGGTGCTTGCATCCCTGTTGTTCATCTGTATACTCAAGCATTAGTTTATGAAATAAGGGGATGGGGTTGTATTATGGTAGGTACATTATTTGATTGTTCTTACGTCCTGCTTCAACGACTACAATTTTCTAAATTGTCTTTGAATTTTTGGCGAAAAATTGCTATTGAAAGGCTGTTTAGGTGATGTTTTAATACACAAAAATATCATTTTAGCTTTAACCAAAATATTATTTTAACGTTTAAATAAATTATGTGCATAGGTGGGCAGCATGAAAACTCTGGGGGGCTAGCGGAAATTATCAATTTTTGGGGGTCCGCCGGATTCTGTGGGTCCAGAGACCCCCACGCCCATGTGTGATTATGTGCCTCTAAAAACTCGGTTTGTACCTTCGCTCTTCTGAATACATTCGCTCTTCTGAATAGATTCGCTCTTATGAATACCTTCGCTCATGTGAATACCTTCGCTCTTGTGAATACCTTCGCTCATGTGAATATCTTCGCTCTTGTGAGTACCTTCGCTCTTCTGAACCCCAATCTCGTTATTGCTATCAATGTTATACAACCGAATGTAGGAAATCGTGTCATCTCTGACGAAGCTTTTGTGATTTCTGAATGTGTGGGATTGGAGTGACTGAATCAGGATTAATTCGTCAGCAGTTGCGCTTTTATTGCGCATTGTGCTTTCATTAGCGAAAATATTCCAATGTTTAATGCAGTGATTTAATGAACTTACTATTTATCGTAAAGGTGGATGAAATCATTTTGTGCATGTTTGTAATTTTTGATTTCGTTTCGTTTTTCAGTTCAGAATGCATTAAATAGGAAGACTTTGTAATGATTTGTACCTACGTATGTTTTTTGGCTGAGATTAGAACGATAATTCGGCCAATTTTGAATTTATTTACATTAAATCAGACTTCATGACACAATATTTTCCAGGAGTCCGCTTTAGAAAAGAAAATAGGAATATTGACGAAATGCGTGTGAAGATCCGTAAAGTATTTTTTGATCGTTTTTGAGCCAGTAAGCTCGAAATTTCCCGCTTCTCGTGGCGAATTTATTCTTTTTGTAGTTATATTTTTGTCTACTGAGCCGCTATAAATCTGTTAGATTTGCGTAAATGGATGTCAATTTTTTCCGGCGGCCTGCATGAATTCAATATTGAGCTATAGTTATTGCCTCCTTTTCGATAAAAAATGAATTTGAGTTTTGATACGGAGAATATGAAATTATTTCCCGGTGACGGCCGAATTTATTGTTTTTGTGCTTCTTGTCTTCTAGGCTTCTATCTTACTTAAAATCGTTCAACTTTGAGCTTGACTCGCAGAATATGTCAATTTTTTTCGAATTATTATTTGTATAGTTGTTTTCTTTTGGGGTAAAGTACGTAAATGATTACATTCGATGAATGTTCTATTCAAATTTATGTGCGTCTTAGCTTCCTATATATATATATATATATATATATATATATATATATATATATATATATATATATATATATATATATATATATATATATATATATATATATATATATATATATATATATATATATATGTTTGACTTTATGTGTGTTCCTATGTTTTCGATTGCCACTTTTTTCGGTTATTTCTTTAATAAAATCTTTGGGTTTGATCGTATTTTGATGATTTTTTCAGGATCGATAGTACTAACCAGACCATATTGTGATTTTCAAAGTTTTTTGCTTAGCATCAAAATTTACGTTTTTATTCAAGTGCAAATTTCAAAGTTTGCAAAAAAGCTGCCACGCTGTTGTAAGTGAACTAATGGATAAAAAATGTACTAATTCTTTTTATGAACCCTCCGAAGAAAAAAAGTCATGCACGTTGGTGATGCGAATATTACGGATAGTTTTAGATGACCTTGAATCACGTCGAGGTAGGCCTATCTTTAATGTTCTTGATATTTCGGTGTAGATTATTCTTACAAAAAGACTTAATTTTAACTTGAAATTTTCATTTTATCGACGTCATTGTTTGCTTAATATTCATATACAATACAATGACACATGAACGTTTTTGGACTTGTGAATTCTAATACCTCGCGTTCCATATTCTTTCAATAAAAAAGTATTAATTCATACATAAATCACAAGTCGGTTTCATAGCTTGATCTAGAAATACACTGTTGCTTTAATGAAAAAATATATCTGCCTGAAGCTAAGCACCGTAAACTATGGAGGCGAACTTGGTTACAATTCCTTTTGTTGCATTCCGTGTTCAAATTGTAAAAAAAATTTTTTATTTATCGGAAAACGTTGATCTAGAGTTTTTCTGAGTTTTTATTTTCATCTTCCTTAAACTAGTGCGCAACTACGATAAGATAGACGTTTAGTAGTAGTATTCCTGTAATATTACGTGTTATTGAATACAATTATTAAAAAATTAATTTTTTGAAACCTGTATTCTCTACATTTTCAGTTGCCATTTTTCTTTTCAGTTCTTTGCGTTTCTCGGTTGTTACCATAGGTGGGTGGGCGGTTCCAAAGTACTGGGGGAGTGCGAAAATTTTTAAAAGTCAGATTTTTGGCCTTTAAAACGGTGTTATGGCGAAAAACACTATTTTTGAACGTATCGCGTCGAGCTCTACCGATTGGCATAATAAAAAACCGAAAAAATTAGAAAAAGTTTCAAAAAATGAAATTCTGGGGGAGTATTGTTGGGTATTTGCCATTTTTGTTGGGTATTTTGCCTTCTGGGGGATGCATATCCCCAAACCTCCCACGTCCAGGTATGGTTGTTACTCAATTTGTTGTGCATTTTTTGAAATCCCGATGCAATCTGTTATGCACCACTTTAAAAGTCATTATATTCCATTTATGGCGTAAATAGTATAATATTGTTCTGTCTGAAAATTCAGAACTCTATGCTATTCCGGAAATACAAACCTTGTGTTGCCTTAGGCCCCACGATCTCACAAGATCAACTATGGACCAGGCCATTTTCGGTAGTAGCTTTTTTAAACTTTGTAAATTTGTGCATCAGTATGTAAACTTTTATTCAATTATTTATTAGCACCCGCTTAATTAGCAAATCGAAGAAAGTTTTGATGTAAAATAGTTGTCTATTACATAGAACATGATATCGGCAACCGGGCCCATATCCAGGATAGGGCCAAGAGGGAGGGCGGACCCAACATAAAATGGTCTATATCTGGGGAAAGTCGCCGGTATAACTCGCGAAAACCGCATTTTTCAGCGTTTCTCGACATGCTCTATGCACTAAGATAATAAAATTCGAACTTAAAAAAATTCTTTCCACTTGAAAAGTGATATAAAATATGTCATTTATGGTGGCGCTTGAGTTAAAATGATGGAAAAAATTTGAAGTTGTACGGCAAATACGTTCGATTTTTCGATCTTTGCGTGGATTATCTTGCCTTTCAAACTTTTTTTACGGCTTACCGGGGCAGTCGCTCCCCGCCCCCCTTGGATACAACCCTGTCGGCAACATAATCTATGTTACAATGTTTTTAGTAATTTTTGTTGTTTTCCTCCCTTATTTCTGCCTAAGCTCTGATTAAATCTCGTTTCTTTTGCTTATTTACTTATGCAGACCCATACCTATCATAGGGCCTAACGGGTGTGAACCATTCATGGGCAGCATGGAAATTTTGGGCAGTCCAAATCGGACGAGTACAAGAAATGGGTAAAAGTCTAATTTTAGTGGTCAAAGGGCAATTATCGATTTTTGAGACAGTACGCCAGGTTCTCGGCGTCGAATCTTGACCTCCTCAATCATACCTATATTCATGTGAAATACAGATACAGTATTAAATCGTCTATATCTTGGCAAGTTCATTGGGGCAAAGCGAGAAACTCATATTTTTCTACGTTCTATTCTTTGTTTTATCCATTTAGATAATGAAATTCAATTTTTCTGGCGAAACTTTTTATATAGTTCTTGCTATAAAAAACCTCAGTTTTTTAATCCGCGACTTAGGCAAATTATAGTAATATTATAGATTATAATTATGAATTATGATATATAAAATCATCATAGGTGCACAAGGTCCGGGTCGGCAGAGGGGGGGCTAAATCTCAGAAATCCAAAAAAAACAGTAAATTTTCAAAAATGTTTTTGTTGCTTAAACGACCAAAGTGGTCAAAATAGCATATAAAACGTCTTTTTGGGGTAATTTCGCATTTTTAAAGCATTATCACTTCATTTTGACTATATTTCATGACTTTTCGCACCAAGAAATACAGAAATTGATTAATTTTTGACGATTTCTGGGTAAAAAAGTACATAAAAGTACTAACCCGGCTCGAAGCGCAAGAAAAATTTGACATTTTCACTAATTTTTATGTCAATAATGATGCAGAACAAGACCAATTCACTCAAAATCGCCGGACAGTACCTGTCTAGCTGACATCTCAGCGGGGGGTAATACCCCCTCACTTCCCTATGTGCATGTGTGAAAATCATTCTGATTGATTGATCTGTAGTGCAGCGGTTGGTCTAAAGACGATCTTAAAATAATATATGCCTGTTCCAAGTCAAAATAGTGATCAATTTTTTAACCTTTACGTGACATAAGGTTAGTCGGTCAAGTGGGATGGTCGGTATTGCAGCGGTACTTCAAAAACAGTTTAAAAGTCTCACCTTTCTTCTAAAATTATATTTCGTTATCGAAAACAGCTTATGAAAACCCTGAGCCCGTTTGAATTCCACACAATGATCAATTTTTCATCTCTACGAAGCACCAAAAATTGTGGGGTCCGAATTGGGCAATATCCAAAAATACAAAAATTACTCTGTTGTGTCCAGCTTATGATAAACTTTCATCAGAAAAAATTATTGGATTAAACGTACATAAGTATTTCAATTGGCATATTTCTGTTCAGTTATTATCTTATGTTCTTTTATTCGAATTCAGATTATGGCTATCGGGGAAGAAGTTATGCTTGTACGATACGGCACGATATTCAATTAATGTTGTTACAAAAACGGCGAAACGGTCGCAGCATCCACAAAGAAGTGACTTCTGATAAACGTGTCGAAATAAAAGTTTTCAACAAAGATGACCATTATTATCCTGAATCACCGAAAGAATTTTGTGTTGTTATGTTTCGACATTCAAATGAAGAGAGCAAAAAAGATCATCCGCTTCCTTTGCGCGTTGTTTCCTCAAAATGGTTACAGCTTTGTCCGCTGATTTAGATTAATGATCTTTTGTTTTGTATGTTATTGACTAATTGCTTCGTTAATTACGATTACAGCAATTATCCGTATTTTTGGCTCTGAATCATGTATTTCGTACTAACAGCACACTCAAAATAAATCAATTAGTGTAATACCGATAGTTTAATGCTATTTATAAATTATTTCAATGTACTGCGGTACCACTGACCATACCGCTTGATCCATTCGGCGCTTCTCTTTATGGAAATAGGAAATTGATCAGTGACTCAAATCAAAATGACTGGTAGTCTTAACTCTTTTTACCTGCGAAAATACCACTGGCAGATTTAAAGCAAGGGCGGGAGGCTGCCCCTGTCGTCAAATGATTTTCAGGCTCAATGAAGATCAGATGTGTATTCTTGGATGATTTTAGCCATTTTTGTCATCTTTTTTTCAATTTTTTCCGGTGTTTTGTGCCAGATAGTACTTTACTGACATTTACTGACTTTTGTAGTTTAAAAACTAAAATTAAGGCCAGAAGTGTAGTTTTAGTGACTGTCGGCAAATTTCGAAAATACAAAGTGAGATCAATTTTACTTCCATTGTGAAATCTTAATGTAGTTTATTGTTAATCGTATTACTGTAGTAAATTTGCCCTACATATTTTATTCATTTTATGTTTCTCTACTTGTCGCTCTGTTGCACTTTAAACATCGGTCGTTAGATTTGAGTTAACACTTTTTGTTTGTTTTGAATTCGTGTTTTATGCAACTCGCGTGTTATGTGGAACAATATGTATGCTCATGGCTTAAATATGATCATTTATATTACATTGCACTAACGTCGTTATTTTCCGTGTAAACTAATTTGAATTGTATGTACACTGGCGCTGAGTTCATCGCACTCCCCAGATAGCCAAATATCCAAATAAAACGAAAATATCCAACAAGACCCTCCTCCAAAATTTCATTTTCAATGCACATTTTATGATGTACGAGGGAGATTCTTTCTTAAATTGCAATTAGCTTCAAAACGGTATCCATTTTGATAATACGTTTTTCTTAATCTCGTAAACGAGATAGTCAAAAGCCGGAAACTAGTTGGAAAAATGCTCGAAGAGCACTGGAAAGTTATATGTTTTTGTTCTTTTAAAGAGTCAAAAGTGGAGCACAAGCTGCTCAAAACTACGTTGATACCCACAATGAAAATCAAAATGGACTGAAGCATCTTGATATTCACCCATAAGCAAACATATCTCCGCCTTTTTTCTTTGATTTACATAAGGAACACAAATTGAACCGTTGTCCCTTAAAACTTGTAGCAGTTTCGAACTCATTTTAATGTTGTACAGTTAGTACCATAGGTGGGCGGGGGGGGGGGGTGCAAAATTTTTTCATAGTCAAATATTGGCCTTAAAAATGGTGCTATGGCGGAAAAAACACCATTTTTGAACGTTTCTCGTCGAGCTCTATTGATTGGCATAAAAAAACTCGGAAAAAGCAAAAAAATTTAAAAAATGAAATTCTGGGGGGTGTAGCTGGGTTTTTGTCATTTTTCGTTGGGTTTTTCGCCTTCTGGGGGCTGCATACCCCCACGCCCAGGTATGGCTAGTACGTATTTAAAGCGACGGTCATATAAGATACCTACATAAGTAGATAGGTGTGTGTATGTAGGTAGTCTGATAGTTTGTTTCCTTACTAGGACTTTTCAAAACAGTTTCTGAACTCTAAGTTTTCATTACAGTTTCTGATCTATCGACTTAGTGTACTTGTCATGCTATAGTCTATTTCACGAAACTTTGTGCATGGAAATCAATTTTCAACGATCTAGCGAGGAGCTACAAAAGTGGTTTCTAGGCAGCTTACTGTAATAAAATTTTGTAAAATAAAACTTTGTTTGCTTATCGATTGCTGTGCGCAATATCATGGTTGCTGCTTCAGTTTAAACCGCTTTTGTAATCGATTTAAATTCACTTTTAAATTTAAATCCATGCAAAAGGTTCCGTGAAACAGACTGTAGTCACAATTGAATGGTTTCCAAGGGAATAATTATTTATTATTGACTTATATTCTGACAAAGAAACGTGTTTTTAAAACTGAGCTTTTTGATTGTGTCTTTATTGATTTTGATTGAAATTTTTTTCTTCATAATTGTAAACACTAAATCAGAATTAAAAAAAATTTCGAGTGACTTGAAAATAAATCCGAATTTTCATTTATCTAAGCCACAATTTCTCATTATCTTCACTACAGAAAGCCTCCAGTCTATTTCAACATACCTCGTGCATGGACAGTAGTTCTTTAGACGATGTAAATCGACTACAGAAACCTGAAGCAACAATGGCGATTCTGTGCAAAGAAATGAGGAAATATATGAAGTTTTACTGTGCAAAGTTGCATTACAGTAATCTACGTGGAAACTACTTTTGTAACTGCTCGTTTAGATCGCTGAAAATTGATTTCCATGCACAAGGTTCCGTGAAATATACTATACAGATTCCCACAATCCCAACGGACAAGTTTGGCCATTACAATACTCGCGATTCAAGTTTAAAATTTACAAAACTTGATTCATGTATAGGTACACAACTACACGATTTGGCCATTGTTACATGACATACGAAAAAAGGCGGAGATATGTTTGCTTATGGGTGAATATCAAGATGCTTCAGTCCATTTTGATTTTCATTGTGGGTATCAACGTAGTTTTGAGCAGCTTGTGCTCCACTTTTGACTCTTTAAAAGAACAAAAACATATAACTTTCCAGTGCTCTTCGAGCATTTTTCCAGCTAGTACATATATATACCCGTCAGCGATTTGTTGCGGTTTAGTAAGCAATCATGCCTTTATTTCAAAAAATTTGTGATCAACAAATCACTCATGATCACCATCAATACGTTTTACTGAGAAATCGGCTAAATGTTGTTAGAAAAAGCAGTTGCATCTCTTTTATCATCAATACATATATTATAATCATACATAAAAATGAGTAGTAATATAATGAGTGTAATGAAATACTCAAATAAAAATTAGATGAGTAGCTACGTAATAGAAAAAGCTGTAAGTAGTTAAAAAATTATATTCTCCATACGACTTTCTTCCTTTTAAATGAAAAATGTATTCTAGGGGAAGGCGAGTTTTCGATGGACGAATTGTGGCGGGGACGAATTGGGGTAAAATTTTGGGAATTGGGATACGAAGTTTCTATATCCCGGATCAAGGATTCCCATTAAAAGTTGGTCGTCCTGCCATCCCCTTCCCAAAACTGAAAATTCTTGACATAATCCCCTTAATTTTCGGAAAAAATAGAATTTTTTTGGCCGTTTTCGGGTATTTATTAGTCGTTTTTGGCCAAGAATTTGAGGTCATTTGCCCCTTCCCTAAAAATAGCCGGTAGCCCCATTCGAAATTCCGAGCCGCTATATATATTGGAATGGGGAATCCACGCCTACCAAGGATAGACGACTGCGTTTTTGGCCATTTTTATAGTCTTTTTACCCTTCTGGCTATATTTAGAGAGGTCATACCCCATCTTAAAACGGACGGAGACCCACTCGGCAAAACTTAGAGCCGAAATAAAATAAGTAGAGTACTGCGTTCGTACTAGCAAAGGTTTGGGCTCTATCTTAAGTTGTACGATTTCAATTGGCTGTAACTAGCTTGGCTAAAATTCTCGGAAGTATTGCCAGGTCGGTGGCCAAGAAAAATTCGACGAACAATTCATACGTTTATGGTATGCCTCTTGGAACTGATTCATCAGGCTCTTGCAAAATCATTATAATGCGTCAATTCGATATTGATATAAACTACGGAACGATTGAAATATGCTATGGAACGTCCAAATGCTACGCCTCTATTCCAATTCGAGTAACCACATATAAATACCACTGTAACGTGGTAAATGACTTTTTTAAATTTTGCATTATGCCTATAATCGTAGGTGCACAGTGTGAGAATTCAGAAGGGCGGGAAACCGAATTTTTTTACGTGTTTTTTTAGGCTCAAAAAACGTTGGTTATGCGTCAAAATCTTTTTCGGCGTTTCTGACAAGGATATTCCTTTGTAGAAAATAAAAAGACAAAAAAAAATGTGAAAAAATTGGTTAAGTTTGAAAAAAGGTAGATAAAAATGAGTATGGCGAGATGCTCCGAAAATTTGACACTTTTGAATCAATAAGATCGGTACCTCTTCTACGATCTTTTTGGAAAACGAATAATTCCGTGCGTCGAAAAATTTCTGGGGCTAGAACATTACTGAAGATGTTGAACCCACTCCACCCCATCACAAAGCCCAACCCAAAGATCATGTAAGCCTAAACATGCATTTCCAATCGTTTTAGGATTAACTTCTTCATCGTTTAGTTTTGATCATGGTGGAAGTTCAGAAATACAAGTAATATTCGAGGACACAATCTGACACCCAAGTTTCTTTAATGGCGCGGTCTACAACCATAGATGCACAGCATGGCCGATCTGGGGGAAAGGGTCAGCCGGACTCTGCCGGTCAAAAAAAGGAGCTTTTTTGGGACAAAATGACGCAAAAAAAACTGTAAGTGTAAAAATAGCATGAAAACTACGTTACTTTACAGTTTCTGGTCAATTTGAAGCACTTTAGAAGCTGAATACTTTCAACTTTGATCCGCTTTTTGTCATAACCTTGCATCATTCTGCCTACAAAAATTTCCATTTTTGCCCCGAACCTCAACGTGCATTTCTGGTCACGAGTTATTCGCGCGAGTAAAAATTAAAGTCTGATCGTGAGAATGAACTCTGGCTTTATTTGCACGACGTGAAAACGAAATTATTCAGAATCATGAGCTAGAATGGCATTCTAATCAATCAGTTTATCAGCACTGTTTCTGATCTTTATCAATTCTATGTCTAGAACTTAACTTTGTCTAGCTCTCATTTCAACTCCTCATGCTTTCTGGCTATATGAGAAATCAAATAGTAGTAAGAAATGAGCTTTTTTGCACTGTGCACTGATATCACAAAAAAAGCATTATATAGGGTTCTGATTAAAAAAAATCCAGTGGTCTCCTTTTCGATAATGTAGGTACATTAGCGGCCCCCACAAAAGAAATCCACCTTTATAATTCTTCGTGCATGGATGTACGCCAGGTAGCTAAGCTTATCGCTTTGTAGTAGTCTTTTGATCGCAAACTCCCCTTCCGAAAATAATTCTTGGTTAAAAATAACACACATATTTAGAACAAGTATAAAAATTGCGGAAAATAAAAACAGTAATTGCAAGAGTAGAGGTTTACGTGGACTGCAACGGCGTTCTGACATGATAACCTTTGACTATGAAGACAAACAGCGTAGTGGGAGCATTTTTGAGAAATTCCTAAATTCTGGGGGTGCGAGATTTTTCAAAGGTTAAAAAATGGCCATTCTAAAAATTGTGGTATTGCGAAAAAAACACCAATCTTCAACGCTTCTTCACATCGAGCACTATCCAGGGGGTATTTTGGTTTCTGGGCGGGGGTGCATATCCCTAAATCCCCCACGCCTAGGTATGAGTGGGAGTAATACAATTTCAGCCGTTTCCAAATTCTCATTCTATACCACAGATGCCAAATAATTTTTGTACGCTTATGAGTTTATTATCAGATTCATACATGGGCACCACACGTGGGCGGGGGGGGGGTTTCGGGGGTATGCATCCACGTTCGGGGTATGCATCCACCCAGAAGTTGGAATCTTCCTCCCAGAAATCAAAATACTTCCCCCAGAATTCAATTTTTGAAAATTTTCTCTGCTTTTTTAGCGATTTTTTGATGCCGATGGATAGTGCTCGATGAGAAACGTCGAAAAATGGTGTTTTTTCGCCATACTACCACTTTTAGAGACCATTTTTGACCTTTAGAAAATCTTGCACCCCTCTAGAAATTTTTTTCACTTTCCCAGAATTTTGGTGCTGCCCACCTATGATGGGCACGCTCAGTTTTGTCAGGGTCAAATGATTTCCCTGGAAGCGTGGGGTTGGTATAGACCGTAGATGCATAGCATGATCGACCTGTGGGAGGTGATAAATTGAGCTATCCTTGACCAAAATGACCTCAAAAGCTGGCATAAATGCCAAAATAGCGTTAAAAATACGTCATTTCACAGTTTCTGATTAATTTCAGACATTTGTGAAGAGAATTTCCAATTTTTATTCATTTTTGGTTTTGATTTTGCCGTATTTTCCCCAAGAAACTTTCTAAACTCATGCGAGGTTGGTCAGGTTTCAACTGAGGGTTGTGGCCTTGCTCAACCATTTTCGACGTAAAATTAAGGTATTTAGAGTGTGTCAAAAAAGTTCGTAAATGTCATTGATAAGTAGTTCGAGCCGGAATATTTTGGAAGACCTATTATAAAAATGGCTAAAATTATCAAAAAATTCATATTATCTCTATTGCGCCCAAATTTTTTTGACGACAGGAGGAGGCCGCCATAGGTGGGCGGCACCAAGATTCTGAGGGCTGCAAGATTTTTCAAAGATAAAAAATGGCCGTAAAAATGGTGGTATAGCGAAAAACACCATTTTTCAACGTTTCTCATCGAGCACTATCCATTGGCATCAAAAGAATAGCGAAAAAATGTTCGAAAATTGAATTTTAGGGCTTATTTTGGTGTCTGAGGGGGAGTATTTTGGTTTCACAGGGGGTGCATACCCCTCAAACCCTCACGCCTAGGTGTGGCGGCAGCCCTTCCCCTGTCCCCTCTTAATTCGCGTTTGTAAGCTATATTGCAACATTTTGTGCGCGAAACCTTTCCTCTCCTCAATTTCAGGGGCTCATCGACTTGCTTATACCTTATTTTTATTTTGCTAGCTATATTGATAAGCAAGTGTCTGTGTTTTGTCGACTCGCAAGATTAGTTTTTGTACTTATTCTTAATTTTAACAGATGAGACGCAAATGTTTAACGCGATCAGGAGACCTAAGTTACATAAGCAGTAAGTAAACTTTACAATTTTTTCTTGTACTACAGATAGACGTTGTCAGACATGCACTGGGGGATGGGGGTCTAGACAAACAGAATGGAAAAATCAGAAATTTTCGGGAATACGTGTAGCAAAATTGAGGCTTAAAATCGATTAAGATTGGACATTTTCAAAAAGGCTTTGAATCCATCAGAAACTATGTAAAAACGTAGTTTTAACACTATTTTAGCGCTTATACCAGTTTTTGAGGCAATATTTGCCCATAAAAGCCACAGGGAATTGTATTATCTTGAAGTTGATCGACGTCGTCCCGTTATGTTCCCGAAAGAAGAAGAACGAAAAGAATGAAGAAGAAAACAATGCTAATGAAGAAGAATGCTATATAGATAAGAAGAACTAAAGAAGAAGAAGAAGAAGAACCCAAAAGCTTAAAAAATGCTAATGCTATTTAGATATCGCTGCTTTTAGCGGCTAATTTTACATGGAACTTTTAGTGGTCGTTTGCAAATAATTTTAGTTTTATTTTCTGCGCTGTTTACAATGTCCTCTAATTGTTACACGAGCAGAAAAAAAGAAGCATGAATAAGTAAGCAAAATAAAATCAGTCGTTGTAAACTTACTAAAGACATCTCTTGAGCAGAAATTGTAACAAATTGGTGAAGGCAACCTCGGAGAGACGTTGATAATTTCTGAGTAGCGCTCTTTCACTATATTTTGACATTTACTGTAAGAGTGGGAGATGCTAATGATGGATATTACAGAGTGAGTGAGAGGAAGCAGTAAAATTTGAAAGTAATAAATAAGAATAAGATAAACTTATAAGACAATAATAAATAAAGCATTTAAATTTCTAGATATTTGCTTCATCTCTTATCTGCAAAAAGACTGTCTCTAGCGAATAGGGCTACGAAGCGCCCCATTTGCTAATCATTATGAAATTCAACTTTTTAAGTTTATATTTGCTTCAGAATGTTGGCCATCCAGCTGTCTTTTAAAGCTTTTTAAAAATATTTGTTTCTACCTTTTATAAAGTAGAAAAGGTAAACAACCAAGTACACCTGTTCTTCTTTTTAGCTCTGTACATGGCTACAAACATATTACATACATATGTACGATTCCTTACTAAGTACGGTTATCTAAATTTATAACAATTTTATAATTCATAAGTTAATTTACAATTTATAGTTTATAATGATCTAAACTTATAATCGAAATGGAAAGAAAAATGGAATGGTTTCAGCTCTGATTGAGTTAGATGCTCTTCGCTAGTATGATGTTTGTTCGATTTGCTCTTTTCTGATATTACCTTTAAAACTTGCAGATCCATTTAGATAGCCCGTCTTTTGCTAAATTTTAAATAAGTTTAGTCTATTGAGAAAGCTAAATTTGAAAAACACTTTGGGTGCACAATGCATATCTAACTCGCTCTACAACTGGCCAAAAATTTCGCCTTGACTTACTCGTGACTTTTACATGGTGCATTCCCAGGTTAATTGAAGACTCATATTTCCGTCCCCCTATTGATTATTTTTAACAAGTTTTGCAGATTACACACTATGACTTGTTTTAAGTTTGGATTAATTTGTGCTTCGATTTATTATTTGATTTATCATAATTGAGAGCAATACATGGAGCGTTCAATTGTCATCGACAATTTGGATCCAGCAACTCGCCAGGAAGATCTTGGGCAGTACTTCGCTAGCTCACTTAAATATGCTTTTCCTATATCAGTAAGGAATACTAAGTGCCAGGAACAGAATCTGTGGCCAGCTCCAGAAAAGATTGTTCTAAAATACTTTTTTGACTTTAAAAATATTAATTACCCGGCGAAAACCATTTTTTTATTCTCCTGATTTTGCTTTTTCTTTCTAACATAAATAAAACGAAACATTTTTCTGCAAATCCACTGAAAATATATGGTGTATATCCTTAAAATATATGGTGTATATCCTTAAAAGTAACTAATTGTTGTAAAGCATGAGTTAAAAACGGAAACTTTTGCACAAAAAATCTAAAAAACGCTTTCACAACGGCATATTGCGTAGGTATATTAATTAGGCTTTTGATATACTCGTAGGTACAAAGAGTTTATGTAGCTACGATATATTCTTGGGGTAAGGGGTTTCACTCTATAAGTAGAAAAGGTGTCACCCCAACCTCAGAAATTTCTACATCGCCTTAGAATTCGCGATTTCATAAAAATCCGGAAAAAGGTGCTTGTTCAAGCGTTTGTAGCTATCATCGGCGCTTCGCGCCATATGCTCATTTTTTTGACAATATTTTATTAAATTTAATCAAATTTTTCTAATATTTATTTCGAAGTTTGTATATTTTCACGCCTTGAAAATATAGAGCATCGTTAGAAACGCTTTAGAATAGGGTTTTTGACGCATACACCTCTTTTAATCTTGAAAACGCACTGTAAACTTTCTGCCCCCCTTACCCCAGAATTGCCATGCTTTGCCTGTCTGATAGCTTGCGTTGTTGTCGTCAAAAAAATGATATCGTTATCGTTGACGTTAACGATGTTTTTCAGAAGAATAAAGTTATCATTAAAGATAAGGACGACTAGAAAATTTATGATATAAAATCTTTTTTATATCGGAAATGCACTAATACGCATTAAAAAGAGAAAATTTGTGGGTCTTATGGGCCCTTACCATTTTATAAAGCTGAGGTGGTGCTGGTGATAACTGAAATGACATTTTTTTCACAAAATGGCAAAAAATACCTATAAGGTCGTCAGAAATAGGAATCGGTAAAAAAAATTCTCTAGTTTTAGGGATCGGATGGGATTATACCTGGACGTGAGTGGGCTGGTAGACCCCCCAAAAATTGGTAACACTCAGAATTTAGTTTTTAGCACGCCTTCTAGGATTTTTTCCAATTTTACACTATTAGACTCTAAGGAATTCGGATGCAGCCCATGTGTGGATGGGATGACTAATTTTGGGAGCTCTGTAGGAGCTTAGCATTCATACAATTCTCACTGCATTCTCATTGTCAAACATTTATTACATTTTGAAATGCAGCTTTGTATAGCTTTGAAATGGTAAAATAATTAAGCCCGTATAAGGAAGAAAATGAAATTTTCTATCAAACGATGTATATTTTCTTCCACAGATTCGCTCCTACAGTAATCTATCAATTAATAAAGACAATGTAATCTGAAACCACACAAAACCACTAATGAAGCTAAAGCGTCTGATATAGTTTTTTGAGTCAATCTCAAGAAGTGCCAAACCGAGTTCGAAGAAGTAAAGTTTTAAAGCAAAAAAATGAAACTATTCTGCCAAAAAACATTCAATTTGTTATCACTACAGTATACCACAGAGCAAAAATGGCTTAAATTTCAACATAGCCACATTTTTACTGGTTTGTGACATCATACTGAAAACTGGCAAAACAGTTTCGTTTTAGAATCCTCTAAAATGTTCGTTTTTTGGTTTTTCTTCTAATCCCGCCGTTTACTCTACAAACGCGTCTCAAATTTTTCCAACATGGCTGCTTCCATAATCTATGCTTATGCGCCACAGGTTGTATATTATTCGAATGTTTGACCTCAATTTAAAAAGAGTGTGAAGTGAGCTTTCAAATAATTACTCACTCGTCTAATTTGATCGAGAATTTGCATTTTTCATTTCCAGCCTGTAGGCAGCCATATTGGAAAATTACTGTAGTTTTGGACGTTTTTATCCACAATTCTTTGTGATCTTAAGATCTTTCGAAAATTTTTGATAAATCATTGGTAGAGAATTTTATGCTCTTTGTAGTAAGATAGGCCTTAGGTCTGTTGCTTGTACTTTGTTGAATTAACCTACAAAAGCATTGTTGTACGCTAAAAAGGCAGATAAGTTCAGCTAATGTTGCACCTTTTCGATCCCGCACTCAAGCTCCAACTCTTGTAATTAGCACATTTATTTTATTTGATTGTGATTCTAGATGTTATCAGAAATAGGACATAGGCAAGTCCAATGACTATACGAAGAATAACCTATCTGAAGTACGCGTAGGTACATAAATTATTTGCCAAAATAAATATTGTTATGACAACGTCTCCCACAAAAAGGCTATAGTTATCATTAACGACTGTAGAGAAACACTTCGTAAAGCATATTTTTCGTTAAAAAATAATTAAATATAACAACCCTTCTGGTAACTACAATTAAATTCGTAAGATTATTCAATCCCATTGTTTTTAGATATGCAAAACAGCCCATAGTGCCCAGTGTTACTTGGCAATGAAAAGCAGGCTCGGCGGGTCGTTAGAATTTTGAAGCGAACTCGACATAACTTATCTGGCAGACAATTGACTGCTTCGTTCAGTATCGAAAGAGATTTCAAGACACACCTGATTCAAAGCGGATAATGTCTATTGCGGAACACAAGAATGCTTTCATTGACTTTGTTGCTAACTTCTCAATTAAAATGCTTACGTACATATCTACCCATAGTCCGTTTCATTTATTTTGAGGTTTTTAAAAATATTTGAAGTGCCTACAGTAGTGGTTTAAATTAACAATACAGTTGTCATATTCTACAGTATATCGAATTATGGTTAGTTGCATGCTTTTTCCAAATCGCATTAATGCATCAACAGTTTAAACATGTAAACATAAGGTGAAGCCTACGTTCACGTGCTTACTTATGCCCGAAAACTTAGCTTATGCGCTAACACGGGGGTTCTCGCCCTTTCTAGGGGTCGATCACCAGCCGGCGACTTCGGGGGTAAGTGGCCCGGCTTGTTCAAGGTAGCCCGGCCCTCTACGCACGCACCTGATGAAACTTACTTACTTAACCCCTTTGAGATTAAGTACCTAATTAAAGTAAGTTCCCCGGAAACATAATTGAGGGCTCAAATAGATTATTATTTAACTTGTTTTGGGACCGAATTCCGGTGCTTGAAAATATTGAGGGTTCCTAATATAATTTAGCACAAGGACAGAAAACAACAGCACGGAAATTCAAACCGAGCCCAATCATGGTTAATTAAATAATTAATTTTTACAATATTTTTGGACAGAAAATTGTGAAGCAATAAAAAACGCGACAGCATGAAGGATACATGCTGCCGACTGTTGTGTTACGCTATTCGGGTAAAATTAAGCAATGTAATTAATAAGGGCAAACAAAGCCCTGCCAAAAGCATACAACAGATGCCAATTGGCACAAACATGAATGATAAAAACAAGAGCGTAAGGCGAAAAATGCGTGCACAAATATGCTATAAAATATATGACGACTTCCGCAGCCAAGCAGGAAAAAAGGGCACAGCACAAATGGGCTGGCGAAAAAGCTGAGTCTAAGAAGACTTTTGAAATTGTAAGAGGTGCCGAAAAATTCGTAATGCCGTCCAAACTGCGCTCGCACGCAGTTTTTAAACAAGACACAAAAAGAGGCATAGACAGACGAACAAAGAAACACGGAATGGATCTATGAGAATAACAATAGGCCTATGGGCAAAGCTAACGGTAAAAGAATGTACAAATGGAATAGGCACAAATATGAGACACACACATATGAGTTTAAGTACACGTAAGATATGATAACACACATACCAATTTGTACTCAAGTCGCATTGAGCCCGAGTGCCCACTTTCCTATCCCGGATTTTTATTGAAAATATGTATGGGAAAGGAAATGAAAATATGATAATTTTTGGAGGGAAGGTGGTCATGAGCGACAGTATAGTGTTGTGCTTAGTGGTCACGTACGTGTGTATGGAAATTGAGCACAAAATTGTACATTTGGGTAAAACAGTTGTCGGTATGTAGGTACAACGTAGCGCAAAACAAATGGAATTCCACGTTGAACCAACGCGGCAAAACAGGGTGTAGAGCGATCTCTACACTTCCCCGGGTATCCAGAAAAATTTGCACGCAGTGCAAATTTTCATGCGCAACAAAGTTTGTGCGCAAACTTTTTGTGCGAAAACGGCCACAGCGTGGAGTCGGGCGATTATCGATTTGTGTCGGCAGATTGAAGTGGGATGCACGACACATTTTTATGCATGAAGCGTATGCATGAAAATGTACGAGATGACGTAGGGCTACGTCAAACAATTGAGTAGCGGGAGACAAAAAAACGATGTGTCGATGACACGTTGACAACATGGTCCTGCGCAACATATGGAATGACTGTTTGCCCGGGACCCGGAGAATTTTGAATTAAAAGTAATTTATGATAGGAGGGCAGGTCACTCGGCTTAATTAGTATTGAGTACAAAAGGATCAAATTATGGACAAATTGAGGACACATATGGACAAGGACAATAAATGAATCTAAGACAGACAAATACAATGAAATAACAAATATGTTTTTGGGAAAAATCAGAAAAATATACATTGTAATAAAAATATATATGGAAATAATGAATAACAGAGATGAGTAAAAAACATTCTTAAAAAAATGTCCTAAGATGGAGAGAAAAAATGTGTGCTTGGCTGCAAAAAATAACTAGTAGGCACAAGAAAGAGAAAAATTTTACACAAGAAAAAACAATTAATACGAAAAAATTAACAAACTGCTGGCGGTCGGTGACATCAATCCTGGCTCAGCAAAATCAAGCAAAAAGAATAGAGTTCAATTGTGGCGATCCGGGCGATCGTGAGGCATCAACAACTGATCGGTACGACAACCGTCAGTCATGCGCAAAATAGTAGGCATAACGCGCGGCGTAGCTCTGGCACGGCTGGTTCCTCAAAACGGAATCAAACAAATAGACTAAAGTTCAAATAGGGCGATCCGATTGATCGAGAATTAGATGGCTGGACGAGTGCGACGAACCTCAGTCACATGTGAAATAGACGGAATAGACGAAAAACGTGGCTTAATGATATGATGCTGAGCAGGACAACAGTCCTGCAATTGTTTAAATGGGAAAATATGGCGCGGATGGAGCAGTCGGCATGATGAAGCGCGGTGCAATAATATTGCTGCATCGTTGAGAATTGACGAACTAATGCAAGTGATAGTAGGCGGGCTAATAGTTTGTTGATTGGTCAATTGCCAAGCAATGGCGGCTTGGCGATCTCTATGTTCATTTTTGATACAAATATTATGACGGCAACAAGAGTCATAGCACACAGATGGGCGCGACGGGTTGCAGGGTACACAAACAGTTGACGGAATTCTAAAATCGGTTTGGCGGACGATATGATAGGAACTCCGATCGCCGGTTGGCAAAGAAATCGATGTTTTCACAGATAAATTGATATTGAGGCGACACAATTTTTGCGGCGGCTCGTTTGAGTCCAGTCTTGGCACTCTACGATTTAAAGAGACATTGGTGGCTGGAGCCGTGGAAATAGTCATGTTGCCAGCAGTTTGTTGGGCGCGAATCTCGGTCAAAATCTTAGGTAGAGAAACATCGAGAAAACCTTGAATTTGCTGCCGCAACGCGCACAGCGAGGAAACTCGATTGAGCAAATGATAGGCGGATTGGTATGCGAACAAATTAGTTGAATTTGCCTATGCGCTTGTGTACAAATCCGAAGTTGTTTCAAGAATTTCAGGAAACTCAACAAAAACTTCTCTCGGAAACAGATTGAGAAATCGTTCTACAAAAATTGATCTAAGCATTTGTCAGAGTTGTTCAACCATGCGCCAAGTGATTTTGGGTTCTCGATACCAGCTTCGATGTCTATAGAACCGATTGTCCAGAAATTGAAGAAACAATGGTGCAGACATGACAATAGCTGCCTGGAATGATGGATTACATTGGAACGTAGACTCATATTCGGCGATCAATTCGCTCATAGCTTCAGTAATATTGACCATTTGGCATATAGTCAGCGCCAAAGGGGCATTATGGTCGGGGGAGTTGTTAGACGATGCGGAAAAAATACTGTTGGAATTTTATAGTTTGCATGACGCTCATTTCTGGCTGTGCTTGTAGCATTGGATGATTGGTGACGAATTCTAGGCCTACTTCGTAGACCATGGGGCCAGTAGTGACATAAAATCGGGTGTGATAAAACTTGGGGTCGTTGCAAAATAAACGATGATGATGAGTCATTTTGACGATTTTAGGTATCGTTGAAGCGATGCAAATCTTCAACGATTCTTTGGACGTTGGTGGGGATCGGGAAAACGTGACTTATGGCAACACTTGTTGCATTTCTGCATAAACCGGATGCGTGACTTGCGCATCTGGGTTTACACAGTAGCTCCTTTTTCTCTGTTTCTGAGAGCAATTCGATACGATGATCATTGGCAAAAGCACAATCCTCAACGGTATTTACAAAAAGCATTGCTTGTTTGCAAAAATCGAAACCAAGAAGATCTTCTCGTAAATCATTGATGATAGAGACGATAGCCAGTGTAGTTTGCTCGGCGATCTTAATTTGCATTAAATAGGTGAAATGCACAGTGGCTGCCGTTTTTCCGATTCCTTGCACAACATGTGCTGCTTGCTTTGGTGGTAAGTTGAAACCTAAGCGCAGAAAAGCGCTTGTGGTCATTATTGTAATTTGAGATCCTGTGTCAATTAATGCAGGTAGCTTTAATCCATTGATTTGCGCTATTATTGTAGGCAAATTAGTAGATGCATGGCTAACTGTGGTTTTGTTAGCAACATCCTGAGTATTGGCCTGCGAGTTTAGCTTTTCATAGACTGCTAAACGTTTTCGTAAGCTAATGATATTCTTCGAGAAACGCTTGGGATGCAAAAAGCTGTTCCGAATCTTCAGAAGTTGAGACAGACGAAGTTACAACGTTTTCGTTACTATTAGTCAATTGGGTCAGCAGCGGCGGGAAACGTAACGGTGGGTGTGAAAGATACTGAATATGTAACTGCGGCGGGGTTAGAATGCATAGGTTGCTGCGGAAATTGTCGATATGCGTTATTAGGCTGGCGATAATTCTGAGAATGTTCTGCAAAACGATTGTTTGCATACATATTTCTGTTATTGTTGTAATATCGCATATTACTGTAGCAATTACGGTAGTTTGAGCGATTACCGTAATTTTGCCAAAAATCATTGCTCGGACATCAAAAATCTTGACAGGATTCGTAGTTTTGTGACGTAGATGGATACTGTGAGTTTTGAAACACACGAGAGTTATACGGGTTATGGTAGTTTTGGCCGTAACGATGATGGGTTGTTTTGAAATGATGGCCTAGATCGGCTACACTGACGGTATGCGTACTCACTGGAATTGTGAGCTTCGCTGTTGCAATAATTTCGATTATTATTTTGCGGCCGCCAAAAACGTGTGGCCCATATGTTTACAATAAACACAGTATGGTTGTGTTGACGAATTAGATGTTTCTGAATGCGATTGTCAAAAAGACGTAGATTAACGGGGGGTCTCATTCTGACTATACGTTGAATGACGAAAATTATTTTTTGGCAACACGCTACTAGATACTGCAGCGGCTGTTGCTGGTAAATACGGCGTAGGCTGCTTAGCCAAAGCATACTGTAGGTTCGCCAAACTCTATGCAACGCGCAGCATGGGGAAAATCATGTTGCGGCACTTCAGAGCGCTCTGTTATAAGCTTCTTTAGCAATTTCTTGATTCATCCCTTTTCTGAGCTGATGCCAGAAGCATTTTATCGAAAGCTATTGAGTCAACCTGGATTTCAGGCTGAGCGCAAATGAGATCTTCGCGTAATGCCAAAAAATAAGCATTTACAGACTCCGATGGGAGCTGTTTGCGCTCAAGAAATCTATCAAACAATGTATCTGTGTCGATAGGATGAAACTCTGCAATTAAAGCTTGTTTTGTGTCTTCATATGATTGATGAACATCGTCAGGTAGGGAATGAAACAATCGAGTCGTATAGGTATCGAAAAAAGATGGCAACAAATCAAGACATGATCTTTCATCAATTCTATAACCATGTGCTAATTGTTCAAGTTCGTGAAAAAATCCACGAATATCTGTTTTTTCACCTTGAAAAATTTTTTTATTGGCTATCGTGAACTGAATTTGTTGCAAAAATGGACCTCTGTTCATAGAGTCAGCTAGGTAACAAATACCAGAGTTTGATGAGCTATCAGACGACGCGTCACGGTGGCGACGCCGTGAACGTCTTGAATGATATCTATGATACCTAGGACTTTCTGGCAGAGAGTTGGTAGCTTTGATCTGGATAGTGAACTCTTTGGTTCTGCTGATTCTGAGGTGGAATCTGATCTGGTGGGATCGATGCACCTGTATTTGGTACAAAAATATGATTCTGCGGAATATCCATCACATGAAGTGGCAATAGTTCAGCATTTATGGGATTAGCTTGGTTCGGGGCCGGACGGAACGGCTGAGATGATCTGTACTCACGGAGACAGTTCAACATTTGCAAAAGGAGCTAAATGTTGCTGCTCAGCGTTTACAGTGACGTGGGACGCATTGGCGCGATTTGCTGATTAGGGCGCACTGAGGCTGCTGAATGACGAACGGGTGTTGACGTTAGCAAGCTGCACGCGCGGAATTCGAGTCAGCATTTGCAAAACAAGCTAAATGCTGCTGGTTCGCATTTGCAGTGACGATGCGGACCGGTTGTGGCTCAATAGGCTGCAAATCAGGGTTTGCAGAGTTTGCATTTGCCGTTGTGCATGCACATGTTCAACAGCTATATGTTCAGGATGATTTTCTAATTCTTGCATATGTGCAAACATCGCATTCAAAAGATTATCTGAATTGCGATTTTCGATTATCCGATTCACGCTTGTGTCGGGAACCGATTGTTGAGGATTCAGAATCGTCGTTTCATTCAAAATTTGATGAAGAGTGATATTGTCATCGTTTGCTATTTGGTTGGCTTGTGGAGACTCAACACTTATCTCCTGATTTTGGACACTGAGCATTTGATTTGCATTCACAACGCTGTCTACGCTTGCACCGTTTTGTGCATTGGCGCTATGATCAGAATCTGAGTCATTTGACGAATTTCTAGAGGATTTCTGGGAACTAGCCTGCTTAGGCGACTAATCCGAGGGTTTTCTTCCCCATTTTTGTCATTTTTCCTGCTAGTTTCTTGCCTGGCACGGCAAACAATAGAGATTAAGATCAGGACAAGAAATTTTTGTCACAACCGCAATCTTGGTCAAGAAAAATTTATGCACATGAACACAATAGAGTTAAAAAATACACATGAAAAGAAATGTTAAAAATGCACACGAACATTGTATGGTTACACAAAGTGGAATATTTTTGAAATTTTTAGGCAGAAAATGAACGATGTTAGCTCGGCTGGTCGTTGTGAATAACCTTCAATGTAAATGTAAGGCGAACCCTACGTTCACGTGCTTACTTATGCCCAAAAACTTAGCTTATGCGCTCGCACATGGGTTCTCGCCCTTTCTAGGGGTCGATCACCAGCCGGCGACTCGGGGGTAAGTGGCCCGGCCTGTTCAAGGCAGCCCGGCCCTCTACGCACGCACCTAATGAAACTTACTTACTTAACCCCTTTGAGATTAAGTACTTAATTAAAGTAAGTTCCCTGGAAACTTAATTGAGGGCTCAAAAAGATTATTATTTAACTTGTTTTGGGACCGAATTCCGGTGCTTGAAAATATCGAGGGTTCCTAATGTAATGTAGCACAAGGACAGAAAACAACAGCATGGAAATTCGAACCAAGCCCAATCATCGTTAATTAAATAATTAATTTTTTACAATATTTTTGGACAGAAAATTGTGAAGTAATAAAAAACGGCGACAGCATGAAGGATACATGCTGCCGACTGTCGTGTTACGCTAATCGGGTAAAATTAAGCAATGTAATTAACAAGGGCACAAAGCCCTGCCAAAAGCATACAACAGATGCCAATTGGCACAAACATGAATGATAAAAACAAGAGCGTAAGGCGATAAATGCGTGCACAAATATGCTATAAAATATATGACGACTTCTGCAGCCAAGCAGGAAAAGGGCACAGCACAGATGGGCTGGCAGAAGAAGCTGAGTCTAAGAAGACTTTTAAAATCGTCAGAGGTGCCGAAAAATTCGTAATGCCGTCCAAACTGCGCTCGCACACAGTTTTTAAACGAGACACAAAAGAGGCGTAGACAGACGAAAAAAACACGGAATGGATCTACGAGAATAACAATAGGCCTATGGGCAAAGCACGGTAGTAGTTATACGTATGAGTCTGGTCCCAATGGTTAAGGATAGGCAATGGTTAAGGATAGGCAATGGTAAAGAATAGGCAATGGTTAAGGATAGGAGGCAGTTCCAGTCATAGCCTGGCCCCAATGGTTAAGGGTAGGCAATGGTAAAGAATAGGCAGTGGTTAAGGATAAGAGGCCGATTCCAGTCATAGTCTGGTCCCAATGGTAAAGAATAGGCAATGGTTAAGGATAGGAGGCCGGTTCCGGCCTTCGGCTGCCCCAATGTTATAAGATAGGCAATGGTTAAGGATAGGCAATGGTAAAGAATAGGTAGTGGTTAAGGATAGGAGGCCGGTTCCAGCCATAGTCTGGCCCCAGTGTTATAGGATGTACAGTGTTATGGCATAGGGGTCGGCTTATGAGTCTGGCACCAATGGTTAAGGATAGGAGGCCGATTCCAGTCATAGTCTAGTCCCAATGTTATAAGATAGGCAATGGTTAAGGATAGGGAGGCCGGTTCCAGCCATTGTCAGACCCCAGTGTTATAGCATGTACAGTGTTATGGCATAGGGGTCGGCTTATGAGTCTGGCATAGTGTGCTTAAGGATGGGCAATGGTTAAGGATAGGGATCGGCTTATGAGTCTGGCCCCAGTGTTACAGCATATACAATGATGAAAGATAGGCAGATCTGCTCCCTGGCCCGACATTGAGGTAGTGATAGGGAGCAAATGGCTGGGTAGGGCCAGCCTGAAGCTGCCCAGAGTTGTGGTCGAGGTTGGGGGGCCTGCCCGGGTAGGGGCGCGTCCAGTCCAGGGCCAGGGGCCCAGGGCCAGGGGCCCAGGGCCAGGGGCCCAGGGCTGAGAGGGGTAAATTTTCCCGTGGGAAAAATTCAAAGAGCTCTAACTCAAGAGCCAATAGTCGGATTGAACTCAAATGTTTAGGGTAGGATGAACGTATGCCAGGCATGTTATGTACACAATATGTACGATCAACCTACAGCATACCAGGGTAAGTTTACACTTTTGCGTAACTCAAGAACCACCGGCCAGATTTTGTTCAAATTTTCAGGATATGGCGTAAATAGGCAAGGCATGCTGTGTACAGAATTTCAGCGCGCAGTCTACAGTATACCAATTTACTTTACACTTTCTTATATAGCACTATATTTCAAGAACTATAGGGCGTATTTAGCTCAAATTTTCAGGATAGGGTGAGCATAGGTTGCATGTGTTATCCTATTGATATGAGCATGTAATGTACAGTTGGCCAATTTTGGTTTACACTCTTTCAGATATAGTCATAAGTCAAGAACCAATGATCAGATCGGGCTTACATTTTCAGGGTAAGATATATAAATGGTAGCTGAGCTATGTACAAAATTTTAGCGTGCAACCTACAGTATGCCAATTACACTGATTTTGGATGATGAGGACAAAGGGGTTGATGTAAAATTCCCTATGGAGATTTATTTTTTATAACTATTAATCAATTATAATATGCCCAAACCTGTCAGTAAACCTAGCAGGGAAGGGGTAACAACAATTTGGCAGTGTGTGTGTGTATGCGTGCGCTTGTGTGTTGGGGGTAGCAGTCCCTGTGGGAGTCACAGCGCCACCAGGCCCCGCACCACCAAGGTCCACAAGCGCCACCAGGGCTCCTTTACATTTTACGCCGCTTTACACTTTACACTTGCTACCCCTGCCACTCAGTCTTGAATATGCTAAACACGCTTGAAATGCATTTTAATGATAGTTTTTCCAAACTCGAAAGGAACTGGCATATCTTGGTCGGTTTTAACGTTAATTTCAATAGTATTAAATGATTTCTTGAGCACGGGTATATAGTGTGGACTAATATATGAGTGGTTTATTATATCCATATAGGTTCCTTCAATATTTATCACCTGCAGAAGCGGGGCAAAAACATTACCAACGATTTGAGGTTCCACTATATCACAATATACATAAAAATTGTGCATTCCGCCAAGCATATCGGGAGAGTGGTGGGCAGCTATTGTCAATTCTTGCGCTACCTTATAATTTATGCTAGAGAGTTGGTCTTCTAGAAAGCCCAGCATGTACATTAAATGTTTGGTTAATTTTAGGCTCTGAATACGTTCAGTGTTGAGTTTTAGATGACAGCATTTTTTATTATCATCATATTGTAAGCTTATATGTTGAGTATAGTCAAATTTTTCATTCGTGCTGACCATTTTTATTCCCTCAGTGATTGTTTTCACAAGATCGTGTATATTCAAGTATCTGGCGCGAGGAATAAGCATTTTTATTCGGACATTATTTTTCAAATCATAATATTGAATCATGTTTTGATCTTCGGATATATTATTCCAAGTGTTTGCATAGATTATTTCGGCCAGCCCTACTTCCCAATCACCATTGAGCATTATGTGTCTGGGCAGCTTTGTAATGAAGGTAGAGGCGGTATTTGATTCTTGAGAATCGCTCGGAAGCGTCATGTAAAACTGTTTAGGATCCATTTTTGTTTTTCACATTTTCTCAAAGTATTTATAGATTTTGGGCGTGTGCATAGATTTAACGACTCTTTTGAATGAAACACCTTTTGCTCGAAAATGCAGAAAATAGATGCACATATGGCCGCATGATGTAGATAAAGGACCCTGCACCCTCATATTATTGTATGTGTACGATGTTGCATTTTTCTCAATATATTCTTTAAACTCAAATGGTTTTTGACCATAACCGTCAAAATAATCACAATGCGATCTACGATTGAAGAACATGGCCACCCAGTGTGACCCTGGTTCATTGCTGAAATCCAAATTGACTATTACTGCAGCAGGGTAGCGGGGTATAGGCGGAAGGCGATCAATAGGGAAGACGCCTAGCAAAATTTTATTCACAGCAAGATCTGCTTCTAAAATGTGTAGTATTTGAAGTGTGTTCATCGCTAAGCGTTAAAATCATGAAACGTGTTGCGGTTTTTATCAATCATTATTAAATTATCAAATTCAGCGTATATAATAATTTCTACTCCAGAATCAGGCAAAGCGTCTGCAAACTTGATATTTATACTTGTTGTTCCTTCGCGTACTAGATCCCAATGCCCACTATCATCCGCATCAGGCGTCAGGTCGAACACAAAGAAACAATGACTCGTTTTAAATTCGTCTCTGCTGATAAAATTACCTTTATTATCATGCCCAATATCAAGCGCATCATACATCTGATTAAATGCCTGTATAAACTTATTTTGCTTGAATGACACATTTAGTGAATGAGTTTGTCCTCCGCACGTTACTTTCACATCGTAAACACTGAAGGGGTTGAAATTAAATGGTGATTTTGACAAACTGCCTCGAAATGCTTTTCCCTCAACACAAACGAAAACTAAACGTCTTGGCAGTTGGCCTGTAAACAATGCGAAATTGGGCGTTTCCCTGGACGGATTTGAAATGTGCATATTTGTCATGGCAACTCTTCTTATAGGGTATTTGGCAGTATATGCCAGCATTGTTTGCTCAAGCGCTAAACTCACACTCTCTAGCACCTCTACTTTCCGAACAAACAATTTCATTACTAAAACATTGAGTTCTAGTGGGATATCTTCAAAACACTGTATGACAAAATTGTTGCTGTTTCTGTGTAATTCTAGGCGAAAATCTGTGAAATTCAGCAAATACCTGTCTTGAGAGAACAAGTCGATGTGTAAAGGCGCAGATACTTCTACAACACTCGAGTCTTTAAAGAGCGCCGCTCGTTCTTTGAACCCTTTATTATCGTCAACATTCACATTAGCCCCACCTTCATGAAAATACAACGCAGACTGAAGATGAGACAATTTTGCATCAAAACCGTAATTTAATTCAGTTTCAAAATATGCCCTATATGCGTATAAATCGGAGCTGTCAAACACTAATCGACCGCCTAAAAAACACTTGACTTGCTTGAAAAATGTTTTGCCTATAAGGTTGATTGGCGCGTAATTGGGTAATGCTACGCCTGCTGCAGGTGTTGGTTTTTTAATTTTTAGTGCCATGTATATATAACTTCTGCTCATTTGCAAATAGTGTGGATCGGGTGGAATTCGGAATTCGTAGGGGCCTTCATTTGTTATTGGGTGCATAGGCTGCACTTCATCCCAAAATCCTCTTTTAACAGAAACTTGGGTGGGAGGGACAGTGAAAAGATCGAGTTCAGATTTCGTACTTGGAATAGATTTTACGTCTATTAGAGCCATTTTTCGAATCAGTTTTGTAAATGTATCATCATTATTCATATTTATAGACTTTTGGCGCACGCCTAGCCCCTCTCCAGACATAGTCTTTGATGCCTCATCTAAGAATTGCGCCGCCTCATGCTTGGAATGTTCTTTGGCAGACTGAAATAAAGGTTTTCCCTGCGCCACATCTGACGCAATATTAGCACCAGCCGCTAATGCGTGTTTCCCTGCGCTTTTGCCAATAGATCTCAATACAGGCACAGCCATTCTAAATAGTGATTTGAAGAAACTCCCTAATCCGCCACCTCGTTGGTATGGTACGCCTCTATAGCCTTCTAGGCCATACCCTGTTTGTGAGGCTTGTTCTGCGTAATATTGTAGCCAAAGGCCACTGTTTTCAGGATTGAATTGTACATGCATGTTTTTTGATTGTATTATTTTTCCCTTGAACATTTCTATTATTTATAGATTTTCTTCATCCCAGGAAAAGTCGCCTTCAGATGCTACTGCGCTCTTCCGTTTCTTATTAGCTATACTCTCAAGTGGGGCGTTTGAACGTTGAAGGGCCCTAGCCAACTCTTTTGCACCAATTGCAGCGGGTACGGTTTTACGATCACGCGTGAAGTCGTGAACCAAATCAACAATATTTGATCCATATATTTTCTGACCATCAATCACAATCTCACCTGATGGTCGAATGTCTATACTAGGATCATCATTAATATGCTGTAATAGCAGTTTTGCATTTGGCTGTAAGGTTTTTGGAATACCCGCTATAATTTCTTTGCTTCCAAGTGATTTTTGAGGACCTAGAATAGTTAGCTCATACGGTTTCTTACGCTGTTCCTGCAATCGGCCAAACTTGCTCAAAATTTGGTTATACTTTATCATTTTCAAGCCTGATGATGAATGCTTGTCGCTTAAAATCTTGTACATCTCCCGATCCAGGGTGTTTAATACTTGATCTAGTGGTTTACTTTGTTCAGCAATATCTGCTGGCACTAGAACTATTTTTTCTGTATGCTTCATTTCTTGCCTATAATTGCTTCTGCTAGTAAACTACCTACAACTGATAGAATCGGGGTCAATAAAAGAGGTAAAAAACCACCGTTCTGAATAATTAAATCTTTTTTCAGCCTAGTTTTTGAGCGCCTGTTTTTAGCTAAATATCGAATTTCGTTTTGAAATCTTTTCAATTTTTGTATTTCTCTGTCAGTAAAAGGAATGTTGCCGTTTAGAAAATTGTTTGCACAATCGCAAATACATAGGATTTGGTCTTTACTAGCATTATTTATAACCGCATTGCGTTGGGGTTTTCTTGCAATACTTAACAAATGTAAACAACTAATGTTTCGTTTTAGTCTTTGAGGAGCCATTTTTGTAATTTTCAAATAGATCTTTATGCATATTTATAGTTTTTGGCACATACACAATAGGGTGTTCACTTAAAATACTCGTTTTCAACCTGTGTATATCATCTGCATTTTGTGTCAGATCAATGAACAAGTACCCGTGTGGCCTGGAGGTGGCATCAACATATGCTTCAAGAAAATATTTTGTATTACTAGGGTATAAATGCCGTGATAAAATATGCGATTGCAGCTGATCTGCTGGGTTTTTGAATAAGACAATATAATCAGAATTGATGCGCGAGGTACGAAGGCCATCATAAAATAGATTTTGCACAATTTGTATTACACTAATGTTCCAATGATGACAACCACGAGTGAATAATTGTATAATTTCACGATTTCCTCTACTTTCATGCATTAGATCATCAAGAACTATCAACTGGGCTACATGACTTTTTTCTTTGAGGATGCTAAAATCTGGCAAGCCTTTATTAAAAATTACATTTTTCATCTTATAGTACAGAGGCTGTTCTTCACTATAAAACCAATAGATTTTATCAATTTTGGTTTTCATTATTCTTTCTCTATTTTCAATAAGTTGCTTAACAAATGTTGTTTTTCCTGATTTTGTGGGACCAGAAACAATACAAGCGAAAGGATGATACATAATCATTTTGGTTGTGCATAAAATTTCAATTCTGCTTTTGATAAAATGGTATCAAATTTCTGTGGCCAGTTTTTTAAAACGTACTTTAAACTCGCCTTTGCCCTTATTTATAGCTTTATCTATTCTTTTGTGTTGCTCAGCATTAGGTTCAGCCACCTGTAGCTCTTTTGCATAGAAGGCGCCTGTTATTGGTTCACCCAAGAGATCCTCTAATTTATATGTTTTAGGACAGCTGTTTGATACCTCCTTAATTCGAAATAACTCATCAGTGTATGTATGTTTGCTTGCTTTTGTGAAGCTTTTCTTCAGTGTTGTTATTCGCACTATTTCACCAATATTCAATGGCTGCTCGGCATCACATTTCTTTTCCTTTCTTAACATGAAGGCTAATAATTCCCCTATATTCTCAGAGTTCACATCATTTGGGGGTATATTGTTAAGACTTCCATGTGGGAAGTTGTTATAACTTTCGATAATATCTTGGTATACTCTAGTCCAGTTCTCATTCGAATAATAGGTCATGAATTTCATCAATTTATCTCAAAATGTTCTATGAAAACGTTCTACAAAATTGGCTTTTATTTCAGGGCTGCTTGTTAGTATATGATTTATTGAGTGTGACTTTAGTAAGCTATTGAACTCGCCTCTAAACTCATTACCATGATCACTTCTTATTGATTGTGGAATAGCTTGTTGCAGAATTTTTTCAAAGGCTTGTGATGTGGTTTTTGCACTTTTATTTGTCATTGCCTGTCCATAGGCCTTGCGGGAGAACACATCAACAACCATTAAAATATAGCGATTCCTGAAATTCTTATTCTGAAACTCTCTCAAGTCTAACAAATCTGCATCCCACAATATATTTGGCCCAGCTACAATGATTGATCGGCGCTGAAACCGTTTTTGAATAGGTTTATGTAACTGATGAGTGAATTGATTTTTCAAAAAGGATTTTATCAGTTTTGGTGATTTCTTTGATACTAGCTGCAACTTATTTTTTCCTGAAAAACGCGGCAGCATTTTTTACATTAGCCCACTGCTTTTTAACACTATCCATTTTTATAATCTACTAGTACTTGTACCAATATTTATAACCATTCTTACGAAAAATGTTCCAAACTTTACAAAAAATGTTCCAAACTTTACAAAAATGTTCCAAACTTTACAAAAAACGTTCCAAACTTTACAAAAATGTTCCAAACTTTACAAAAAATGTTCCAAACTTTACAAACTTCCTATGTTATAACGTATAAGATGTGTTCCAAACTTTACAAAAAATGTTCCAAACTTTACAAAAATGTTCCAAACTTTACAAGAAATGTTCCAAACTTTACAAACTTTGATTCACATTTTAAAACAATTTTTGTGCCCATTAGTCAATGTCCGACCCACACCACAAGGAGGTTGGCACAATGGTGGGTCATATTTTCAGTAATATATATTAAATCGTAGCTTCAGAACTCCTAACCACGTGCCCGGTTCAGAGGGATATAAGGCGCCCTGTTGCTACAATCAAAAAGAAAAAACACTGAAAAATCAAAATTTAAAACCAGTATTATGGTTTCATATGTCTAGTGGGACTGTCAATATGCCATCCGAGAATACTTTTCTTTCAATGTATAGGTACATCAGTCCCTGCTTCTCCTGGATGTACGTCCACATGTGATTATCCGGTTGCATCCTGAATCCTATGTTTCTACCTCCTTGTGCTTCATGAGAATCCAGCACATGAGTATACTGATCAAAGGACAACCGGTCTACTTTCTTCATTAATCCTTTACTGCTGATTTTCATCTTTTCGCTTAGGTCATCAACAGCAATATATGTTTTTGCAGCCAAACAGCACATACATAGCTGTTCCTCGAAACTCCTCTTTCAATAGACCAGGAGTTCGTTTTGTGGCCTTTGATGTTACAAACCACTTTTTATACACTTCCTCCAAATTCGCCCTGTTTTTGAGCCTGGGCGTACAAGTGATGGACACCCGAGAAACCCGTTTTTGGATCGTAATATAATTTTTTAAATGCTTTATTCCTTTTTTCAATGTACTGAAAAACTCTTATCCATATTTATACATGTCAACACGGCTAAATGCGCCTGGCGTGTTAAGCGTGATCATTGTTTATCTTTATTTATTCATTTACAATACAGAAGTAACTTCACGCATGATCGTATTCTCATACAAATTTTCCCACATATTTTTCGCATTTGCATTAAAATGACGCCACAATTCGTACAGTATTTCATTTTCGCGATTAACGACACGATCTTTTAAAAATAAGGCGAATGTCCAAAATGCGTTTTTGTCTTCGCTTTTTCTTTCTTCCTTGAAGGCTTCGTCCGATTGGCTCCAAAAACAGGTGCCTATATTCTGCACGTTACGGTTGCTGACGAATCGAATAGTTGCTCTTGCAATGAGTTTGTCGACGAAATGGTGATAAGCTAGTTTGCCGGGTGATGCCATTTTTTATCTTTCTGCATAATACCCACCTCTTTTTCTACTCCTATTTATAGACTTTAGACACTCGATTTCACCTTCTCGTCCCCAATCTCTTCTTCTATGTACCGCTTAATAACGCGACTGCCTGCCTCTTGCATGGCACGATTATACTCACAACATCTGGGGCACATTTGAAGATTCATGTACCATCTACCGCCATTAGTTTCAAAAAAATCTTTTTCTGATGAGTTTTTTGGCAAAAATAACACAATTGAACCATGAGAGCATACATAGGCCGCTCTAAATTTCGCCCAAACATTTGAATGGGGGGCCTGATAGACCGCCCATACGGCTTCTTCTCTTCTTCGACAAAAAGTCGTTTTTTCAGTTCCTTAACTTCTTCCATTTTTTCCATTAGACTATTTTTTAAAATCTTTTTTTCATATTTATAAACTTGAGTGGACACGTTCAGACACATTTTCAGTCAGCTATAAATAGGAGTAGAAAAAGAGGTGGGTATCATATCATGGAAAATGTCGGTTCACAACAACTTAACGGATTATTGCGTCCAGCTGGTCAAGGATTATGTCAACAGGAATTTGGGGCGTCGAGATGCGACCTTCAAACGGATTCAGTTTGGCGCAGACAAAGCTGCCCAGCGGCACTTCATCAACCAGCCGTTCGATATTGACCCGGCCTCGGAACAAGTCCATTTTGACGAATTTACTGCCAAAATTTTCAAACAAGGAATCACCATCGATGGCTTCTTCACGCTGATCGGCTTTATGGGCCTGCTTGCAGACGTGCTTCGCAGGAATCGAATAAACATCGACGTGATGGTTGACTCGTTCAGACTTTATTTCCAAAACAATTTGAGCGCGTGGTTTGCAATCAATATGCTGCAGTAAAAATTACGTCGGATTTATTGACTTATAATATATACCCGACGGCCCTTTAAGGGCTATCATATTAACAGAAGTGATTGGTGGCATTGTGCTTATACTTATAAATATGAATATATACTCTATCTTTTTTTGCTTGCAAGTATGGAGGATTGCGTCGAAGGTTTACTGCTGACATTGAATGTTACTATATGTTTAATATTCCTGGAATTTATCATACTGCTATTATACAGAAATTATAAATAAACATTCTTGTATCTATTGTAAACATGGATTATGCAAAAACGATTTACGAACACTTTCTTTTTCATCTCGTTCAAAAAGTTCAAAAAGGCGGCACACTAGTTTTTCCGATATCGAAAAACTGGGCTTTTATTTTTGGCCCAAACTTAGTCGTGCGTACCGTTACAAACTACAAACCGAAAACAGAGATGCATTCTGGTCATTCTCCTGTTTTTTAAAATTCAACGCTGAAAACGGCTTTTTTGTAAATCTCTGCGACTTATGGGACGAATTCAGCAACAAGGGCCGCAATTATTTTGCTATGCTCTACGAGCGAAACTTACTAGGCCACATAGATAAGATATTTAAATAAAAAAATGCAGCCCAGTAAAAACTCTTTTCTTTACACTCACTTTACACCGGCCTCATTTTCCCCCATACTGTAACCCCTTCCCAGCTAGGCTTACTGACAGGTTTGGGCATGTTTATTATAATTGATTATTAGTTATAAAAAATAAAATCTCCATAGGGTACTTTACATCCATCCCTTTGTTGTCATCATCTGAAAAAAAACAGTGTAATCGACATACTGTAGGTTGCGCGCTAAAATTTTGTACATAACGCAGCTACCATTTATATATCTTACCCCGAAAATTTAAGCCCGATCTGATCATTGGTTCTTGACTTAAGACTATATCCGAAAGAGTGTAAACCAAAATTGGCATACTGTACATTACATGCTCATATCGATAGGATAACACATGCAACATATGTTCACCCTATCCTGAAAATTTGAGCTAAATACGCCCTATAGTTCTTAAAATATGAAGTGCTATATGAGAAAGTGTAAAGTAAATCGGTATACGGTAGAGTGCGCCCTGAAATTCTGTAAACAGCATGCCTTGCCTATTTACGCCATATCCTGAAAATTTGAACAAAATCTGGCCGGTGGTTCTTGAGTTACGCAAAAGTAGTAAACTTACCCTGGTATACTGTAGGTTGATCGTACATATTGTGTACATAACATGCCCGGCATACGTTCATCCTACTCTAAAAATTTGAGTTCAATCCGACTATTGACTCTTGAGTTAGAGCTCTTTGAATTTTTCCCCCAGGGAAATTTACTCTTCCCCTGGCCCTGGGCCCCTGGCCCTGGACTGGACGCGCCCCCTCCCCGGGCAGGCCCCTAACCTCGACCACATACCCAGCCATTTGCTCCCTAGCACTACCTCAATTTCGGTTCAGGGAGCAGAAATGCCTATCTTTCATCATTGTATATGCTGTAACACTGGGGCCAGACTCATAGCCGGCCTCCTATCCTTAACCATTGCCTATCCTTAACCATTGGGACCAGACTATGGCTGGAACCGGCCTCCCATCCTTAACCATTGCCTATTCTTTACCATTGCCTATCCTTAACCATTGCCTATCCTTAACCATTGGGACCAGGGTGCTACGCTTAACTACTTACGGTAAAAGAATGTACAAACGGAATAGGCACAAATATGAGACACACATATATGAGTTTAAGTACACGTAAATATGATAACACACATACCAATTCGTACTCAAGTCGCATTGAGCCCGAGTGCCCATTTTCCTATCCCGGATTTTTATAGGAAATATGTATGGGATAGGAAATGAAAATATGATAATTTTCGGAGGGAAGGTGGTCCCGGGCGATACACTATAGCCTTGCGCTTAGTGGTCGCGTACGTGCGTATTAAAATTGAGCACGAAATTGTACATCTGGGCAAAACAGTCGTGGGTATGTAGGTACATCGTAGCGCAGAACAAAAGGAATTTCGCGTTAAACCAACGCGGCAAAACAGGGTGTAGAGCGATCTCTACAAACAACTATTGTAGCCTGATTCATGCGGATTAAATTCAAAATAAAACCGCAAAGTTAAATAAAACAGACAAGCATTCAAAGGCATGCAACGATATATAGTGGGGCAACCCAAAAGAAAAAAATATTAGAAGAACTATGGCAAATAGTGGCCAAAGCTACTGAAAACAAAATTTTTCGCAAAAGTGCTTGAAAATGATCAAAAAGTACGAATTGACAAATGTAGTTTTTACTATGAATAGGTTTCGAGTCTGTTCTGCTCAAAGGAACTTTGTGGTTAACGAATCTTCAGGCTTGCCGGCTGTCTAGCCATTCCCAGAATAGAACCGCTCTGTGCATCAACGGTGGCATGGCAACCATACATATGTACGTTCATGGGCAGCAAGCAATCATATTCTAGGGGCATCTGATGGAGAAAATTGCCAGAAATAGCTTTTTAAAATTCAATTCAAGGGCCTATCAATTTTGGGGTTCCGTCTGATTCTCAGAGGTCAAACGCCATGCACATTTGAAGGCGAGGCAACTATTTGTGATAAGTCAAAAACTAATGATGTCTTACACATGTACATTAGGATCAATTTTTGCCTTTAATATCGTGGCACAAGACTCGTTTAGTCGAGAAACAAAGAAAACCTTGTGCTAAAGTATGCTAGAAATTAAAATTTTTGTAATTTTTACTGTTTTTAACAGCATTATGCTAAAATTCTTTATGAGCTCTGAATTACATTTTACACGCACAACGAAACTTACTTATTTTTCGTTAAAAATGATTAAAAATCTTGCAAACAAATTTCCATTTCCTGCAGCCGTTTAGATAATGTATAAATATTGAAAGAGCATATTAGACGTAAGTTATATCAACTTTTTATGGGGATAAATCTTCCGAAAACTTATCTTCGATTAATAAGAAAACATATTTTTCTGTTCTGAATCCTCAAATCTATTATTCACAACCAGTTCATCTTTTGAAAATATGTAGCTGACTGATATTTTGTTTGAATTAGTCTGCGCAGCACAGCTTAAATTCGGGCAACAATAAAAAAGGTTACTAGAGAAGCCATCTATCTATTTTATTTTTCACATATTTTGACGAATTGACTTAAAACAGACGCTTAAATATATAAGCGCAATATATGTCCGTATTGCCTTTGCGTTTCACCACGCCCCTCCGACTATTGTAGCTTTAAATCTTTGTGCTTTTTTAGCTTGTCGACCATACACATGCAGCAACAATATTGGCGGATGGGTTCTATGGGGCCAAATTGCTGAGAATAACATCCGTCGACTTTGGCAGGTGTCCCAGATTTAGGGGTGTGGGAGGTTCAGCAGACCACTCAGACTTCCCCGGCCACGCCCAAGTTTGTCGACTAACTATTTGGCTTACTTTTAAACGTTTTTTCTTTTATTCTACCATGTGTGCGTTTTCGTCGAAGCGAATAATATTTCTTCTTCCTTGAAACTTTGGATGAACAATTTTACGGCAAGAGGTTTTCGGTGTCAAAATGCGGGACCTCTGCCTACCTGACACCATGGATGCACAGGCTCACAGCATATTTTCTGCGGGAGCCAGCCGATCTGGGGAGTCAGTTAAGCTTTTTTGGATCAAAATGACCTCAAAAACTGGTTCAAATGCTGACGAAGAGCGTATTCAAGCTATCATCATCCTAAGCTTGCTCAAAAACAAATTTTTGATTTTCATTTTTGCCCCTCATTCTGCCTTATTTTCCCTAAAATATTTTCCATTCTCCCATTTTAAAAGAACTTAGAACCCGAACGAAAAGAATGAAGTAAAAAATTTCGTTCTTCGATCCCAGGATTGAATTAGCAACACAAAAACGGTTTTATTCAATGCATGCGAAATTAGTGTCATTAGAAATTATCAAATTTTGATGTTTATCAAGCATGTCTTCTTAATTTGCTTATGATTTTGACAACAACTTTTTTCGTTCTGCGTTGCACTTCTATTTCAGACAGCTACTTGTTTATTCAGTGACGTTGATCACTCACCTATAAAAAAATAAATATCGGGTGGCTAATAACTTTTTACTAGGGGGTCAGCCAGCTATAGATTTGTAGGGCATAATACACCGTAAGATAAAGCATTAAAAAAAGGAATCTGTTGATTTCAAATTAAAAATCAGACCATCTACCACGGGCGAGAGAAACAGTTTTTAAACGATCGGGACTTTAACGAGATAAAAATAACGATTTTAAGGACTCATCAAAATGTTTTTCACGTTTTTGTGCAAAGTTTCATTTGAATATCGAACAGGCCCGATTTCGGGCCCGGAAAATATTTATGCAGGTTGTTGGTGAGACTGTTTTTGCTCATGACAAGGCGCTTGCATGCGAGCTAATGCAACATGCATCAGCTGTCTTAAAACAATCAGACGTCGAATTTTGATCGGGCAATGAAATTTGGCCCGAAAGTTCACTCCATTTGAATGTCGCCGAATCCATTGGAGCACTTCATGAATTCTTCAAGATGAAGTCGCCGTTTCAAATCCTCAGTTTGATCCCTAGCAAAAAGTTTATTAGCACCCGGTACGTACGAAGTTATTTCGAATAAAATTTGGAAATAACTGACATGACCCTGCCCGATTATATTGTCTGGCCGCATTTTAACCACCAGACTTCATATTGATCCTCCTCCAGAATAACATTTCCAAATTTCTTGAGAATTTTTCGCAATTTTTTATGTTATTAATAGATTTAGAATTTCTTTTAAAATTAAAATTTCTTTATTTTTCTGGCATGCTAAACTCTGCACATTTAGAATGTAGCTCAAAATGTAAGAAAACTACAAAAATTAGCGTTTTTTGCCCTATAAATCGTTTCAAAACTCATAGAAATTTTTTGTTAGTACATAAGATATTATGTGCAAAATATAGATTCCTGGACCTGAAGAAACTAAATAAATGTAATACACAGATACTTATTGTTCCGCGAAGCGAGACAAAATTTAAAAAATTATGATACACGCTGGTCAAAGATCATTACAAGTATATAATACATTCGATATCTCCATCTATGCACATTTGCCTTGTTGGGAAGGGGTCATCTGCCTTAAATCCACTTACGTTAAAAGGCGAGCATGTTGTGTTTTTACATAATGGGAAATCTAGTTAATATTCAGTTATTTCAGCAAATGACAACAAATGCTAGGATTTTCATTGTATGGAATTTTGAGCTCTACCAAAGTGCTTATTTCTCTCTCTTTCTTGCATTATTTTTCCCGTTATTACTGCTTCCATTTTCCTTTATTGAAGCCTTTCAAGCATTTTCCAGAAAACATAGTGATCCTTTGACCTCGAAGCTGATAAATCATCTCTCAAAGCCATCAGAATATAGAGCTGAAAAAACTTACGAATGAAAGGATAGGTCAGATCGATTAATGCAATTTTGGCTACTGATGATGAAAAAATGAAAAACATAGCTGAAATGACCATAAAATTAAACCACATCATGTTCGGAATATGTATGCCATTTTAAAGCGAAATTGTGACTAATGTGTAGAGGACCAGCACAGATTAGTACTTGAGGCTACACATAGGCATGGGGGTCTCTGGGTGTATACAAAACCTCAGAAGTTGAATAAACCCCTGTAGATTACTGTAGACCCCCAAATTCTATTTTTAGTAAGATTTTTATCGATTTTTGGCTATTTCATCCCCTGTTGATGTTATACAATTTTTTTGACATTTTTAAACCGAACGCGAGCACAGCACACATGCAATGAAAATTTATCTAATCATTGAAGATTAAAAAATCAAATACTATTATTCACTACTCTGTTTAATTTTGAGACACTTAGTGACACAAAGATTAGCTCTGCTTGTGTTCTACAGCTTTTAGAATTTACTTCCGGGCACTATCGCTAGAATTTTGGTGTCTTCAATATAATTTCGATAGTTCCTTCATTTCATAGCCCATTAGGAGCCGTCCCGAAGATGAAATTTAAAATTTTTGTACAATATGCAAATCCATGATTACAGTGACTTTGCAAATGCAACCCAGCGAGTTTTATGTCCATCCTCCAAATGCTATCAGATCAGAATCACATATGTACTTAGCTCTATTAGATATCAAGCGAGCCTGATTCTCCTAAGCCATACTTAAGCATATGATTAAGCTGATCTCTTTTGTAGGCTTTCTCTCCGGATTGAGAACTCAATGAAAATACACATTATTTTTAACAAGCTATAAATAAACACCTACACAAGTTTAGTTTTCATAATGCATATTTTGTAACTTGTTTGTTCAGGTGTTAATCACGAGCCTAATAACATTCGCCCATCGCACCTCTTGTAAGCATAAAACTATAAAATATAGGTGCTTACGTGTATTCGACTACCTTTTACTCTAATTTAAAAGCTGATTGCAACACGTTGAACTCGTGATAAGACCTTTTAGCTGGCCTTATTGAAGCCAAAAATAGGGTTTTGTCGTGAAAATTATTTATCTCATCAATTCATACTGCTGGTGTATCTTTTAGTCACATTGCAAAGACTTTTGATCGCGGCTTCATTTTTTAGCTATGATTTTGCCTTATGTTACTCGATAAATGTTTTTATCATTCTGGGGTCTAGAGGCATTCTCGTGTTGTTCTCTTGACGGCACGATAGATTCACAGCACTGCAGAGGGGAAGGGTTATGTTAACTTTCTGGAGCGAACATACATAGCAAAAAAGCGTAAAAATCATGTTCATCCTAAGTTAATAGTTATTTTGTGTTATTTTCTGAAAATTTTAAATTTCATCAAATTTTTCACTTTCATCTTATTTTAATTTTTCCAAAATGTCTATTTTCTGTATTGGATAGCGGTGTATATTTTACCTATTAAGAGTCAGTGTCTGTAGGAATCGCCTTGACCTGTTGCAAGTCAAAAATTGACCGACGCTTATTTTAACATATGTATGTTGTTCACATTTATGTGCTGAGCTCAATGGTAGCATTTGTTTTGCATGAATTTGATTTTTCGTTGAGATAGGGTAGTATAAAGTTATGAAAATTTGCCTGTTATACATTTAAGACCCAAAATCACATATTTCAGCTCGAAGAACGTTTGAGCATTCTAAAATTTTTGACTTTGAGGATAAATATGAAGTTGTTTTGCCTCTGTAACGATTTGTACATCAAATCTAGCGTCAATCATTATACTAAAAATGTGATATTCTTCCATACCGTCTGAACCAAAAGCGAGATCAAGCTGAAATTCTGCCAACCTATGGTCTATTTATATGTGTCAAATAGTATGCAAAAAATAAAGAAAATAAAAAAACCACCTTTCAGGCACAACAATTTTTTGTAAACCGAACCGGTGCAAAAAAATTATTTCTGCGTCGCGTTTAGCCTGCTTTTTGAGTCCCAATTTGTCAAGTAGTTGAGATAATCTTGTGAAAACGTGCCAATTTGTAGAATATTATTGTCATGTGCATTCGCGTCAAGAATAAAAAGATTCCAAAATATGTACCTAAACGAAATGTGGGCGCTAGTTCGAACGTTTTAGTCGTGCACTGCATCATCTACAATTAGTGAACTGCAACTGCTTTTTGATATACCTATAAATGCCCAGAGATAAAACAAGCTTAAGTACTCTTTAGTGCATTTCATTTGTTGCTGTGTAACTTTAATCAGTATTTAGAAATAGAATTTATGTATATGTGACACTCATAGAGGCAGCAGCCGAATTTCGGATGTTTGGTGGGCAAAATTGTCAAAAATAGAACTAAAAAGTGAATTCTAATGTCTATCGAATTCCGATGGTGGGGTCCGCCGAATCCACGGGGTAACCCTTATGCCTATGTGAGGTGACAGTATAAAAAATTTTAAAGTCAACTAATTGTCTGTTGTTTTTAAATGTCATTTTACACCATTGTATGCATGTACGAATAGCAACATTAAGTTCAGCCATAAATCTTTAAACATTAACATATGTTAAAATAAGCGGAAGTTAATTTTCGCTTGCAAGCTTACCCTCCGTTTACCGTGCCCTATGCCGGAGGCATAATGAATCACTTTATTGGCATTCTTTTCTGTTATTCCATATCCATGTGTCTAAAACTTTGTCTAGCCTCGTTTTGGCTTCAGTTATACCGTTTTTAATTGTTTAGCTTGACGAGAAGTTATAGAGTAGTAAAAAATAAGCATTTTTTGACCTATTTACAGTGATATCACAAAATCTTAAAAGAGAAAATAAGGTTCTAATGAAAAATTCAATGGTTTATTCCTTTCCAGCTTTTCAAATGCAAAACGCAACAGAAATCTATTTTTTCTTGTTTCTGCGTGGATATCCCCCAGGCGCAAAAATAATTTTAATTTTTCAAGAATAATTTTCACAGAAAATAACATACATATTTAGGAGAGCATAAAAAATCGCACTAAATGAAAGTCATCACCATATTGACACATACGGATGGACCGCAGATTGGGAGAATTCCAGCTTGATCCCGCTTCTGGTTCAGAGAGTATGGACCTAAATATCGCAATTCTAGTATATTGACTGACGCCAGATTTTTGGACAAATCCTCACAAAGGCAATAAAACAATATTTGTATTCAAAAAATTAAATGTTCTTAGAATTCTCAGATATTCTGCTCTAAAAAAGAAACTTCAATCGAAAAAACTTATATGGTACTCGTACATGAGTCACGTTGAAACATGTAATTTTTGGTAAAAAAAATGTGAAATTTCGGAAAGATACAGTACGCTATCTCAATGAAACGGGGATTCCCATGCTGTACATGTATGGCTCCCGATAACTAAATGATTTTATTCCATTTCGTCGCGTGACACGTTTGTTCAGAACCATCTTGTTTCGCTTAGCTTTCAAACGAAAAAACGTGGATCTTCATGGCATTTGCTCACGTCCACCTATTGTCATAAGGCGCAGGTGATACAAAACTATTAGTGTGGTACGCGAATACATGACATCCATATGCGCACATGCTTAGGTATATTACATAGGCATGACTCTATCCGGTAGGTAGAACAAGGGGGTACCTACTACCTACTGGCACGAACCTATCGATAAATTATTCCGCTATTATGCAGAGGATTTTAAGAACTTTTGATTAGTTTGAATAATTTTTAATTGTCTAATTGAATTACGCAATTCGAAGTAATTAGCGATTTGTGAAATGATTTTTAATTTTAATTTCAGGTATAGAGTAATATTAATTCTTGTTTACTTAAGTTGATCCTCAATCGGCAAAAAGCTGATGTGCGTGTTCCTGCCATCAACATTTTGCAATAAATCCTTTGCCACTTGGCGTAATCCATACGCCATCTACCGTCCGTTTAATGTTTAAGCCTATATAGAAAATCCTAGTAAAAAAAATTTTAGGGCCTACTCTTTGTATCAGTCTGCAGGTTACCCGATTTCTTTCGGCGAACAAGCCCGCGGGAATCTGCGTGACGAAAATGCGGGTCTCAAAAAGACTAAAATTTTGGTCAACTTTGGATATAATGAAAAAATTAAGCTTACTACTATGAAGAAATTTTGAGTGTTTACGAAAAAGGTACCGTTTTTTATATTTTAAGTGATAAACTACGAAAATTATATATATTTATTTTATTTAAATTTAACATTTTATTTATATTTGAACTCCGGAAACACGTTTAATTTACGAAGTGTACGTTGTTCTTGTTCTAAATCAAAGACACATCTGCGTGAGGGGCCTGAACACAGATGCATAGGATGATCGATTTGGGAAGATCAGGAGCTTTCTTGGTCTAAAGTGACCTCAACCACTGGTATAAATAGTAAAATTGGAATCAAAATATATGCATTATTAAAATTTTTTATCAATTTCATGCGGGTTTGAAGAAAAGTTCTGATATTAATCTGTTTTTGCCGTCATTTGAAACAATTTTTCCCTAGAAAATTTCCACTTTTTCTACATACTCCCCTACCTGCTCGCATAATTTAGAATCCTTGAACTCGAAAGACCACTGCCTGCCCACTCATAAATCTACTTAAAGGTACCCAAATTCAAAAATTCTGAAACCCCATGCTTGTTTGTGCTGCCTGTTTAAGTTTTCTTATGAATATACCTTAATCAGTATTTGTGATCAATTTCTCATAGGAGTCGTGTCGTGATTAGCTACTTAATCTAAATTTCATAAATTACGATGAACCGGAGTATTGCGCTTTATGTGATATTTGCAGTGATAGTACGATGTTATGTAGTAGAACAATGGATAGAAAGTGAGCATCCGCATTTCCATATTTAGCAGTAGGTATGCCGCCTGTGTTTTGGGGGAGGAGCTTAGGCTAGACCTCCCAAGATCCGGAAGACGCTTACGAATTAAATTTTCAAAACGCGTGTTCATCACTTTTTCTTGATTTTTTACGCCGGTGGATATAACCCGATCAGACATGTCAAAATTATTTCTTTGCGATCAATTTTTTGGTATTTTATGTCTCTAGAATTAAGTTGGTGCCCGTGTTTTATTTATTTGTCATTCGGTACCACGAAGCGTCCACAAATTAAAAATTTAAATTTTGAATTCATGAGCACTCTTTGATCCTTGCCCAAATCTTATTTCCATTTTTCACAATTGATTTTGAGTCAGGCGCATACGTTTTCATGGGAGCGGGTAAGAAGGGGAATTTTAACTCCTCCCCAAAATGGCAACAGACCCCCCGCTAAATGACTGCGATGCGACCAATCCCTTGAATTATCGATTTTCTTAAAGATTGTAAAAAGTATGCCTTTTAAAGAGTATTCAGCTCATTTTTGGCTCAACACGGTTTTTGACTACAATGTCGTTCAAATTATTCGATTCTTTTAAAATTTTTCTGAAAAGTCTTTTTTATGTACTTGAAGAACGAACATTGTCTGAAACGTCAAAAACAGTGTTTTTGTCGCGCACTCATCGCTTTTAGCCAAAAAGGGTTCTTTTGAAACTTTTTTGGGTCTGACCTGAGCCCTCTGTCCAGAATTCCTATGCTGTACATGTATGATTAGGCAGGAGGACATAGATAGCTTTATGACAGAGCTAGCCACTAAGCGAAAAAGCGTTATGTTTGATTTTTATATGTTCACTTTTAGGAAAATTAATTTAAAGTAAGTCAGTCTAAGCATGCCCCAAAATGGACTTAACTTTAATTCAGCGTACGCTATTTTCAGGCGTACAGTAAAGGTTCTTTAAATTAGGTGAATAATCTACTAAGATTCGGGAGTTAGGGCATGATCATAGGTGGCCAGCACTAAAATTCGTGGGGAAGGGGTGCAAGATTTTTCAAAGGTAAAAAATGATCTTAAAATGGTGGTATGGCGAAAAAGCACCATTCTTCAACGTTTCTCATCGAGCACTATCTATTGGCATCAAAAATTAGCGAAAACAGCACAAAAAATTACAAACATTGAATTCAGGGAAGATATTTTGATTTCTGGGCGGGAGGGGGAGGGGCATTTGGCCTACTGGGAGATGCATACTCCCTCCCTACCCACGTGTGGGTATGACTCATTGGACAGTGCTCAAGTTTGCTACTCACTAAAAATTGTAAATATATTGAAAATTTCAAAAATTTAAAGTAAAAACAAATGCAAAAATGTTTCCTTATGATTCACGGCTACCTCTGGCGAAATTATTCATTCTTTATCACAGAAAGACAAGCAGTCTTCTGAAAGCGATCATTTTGCGATTTATTAAATGTGCTAAAACATTAAATAATATGAATCTACCGCACATGTTATGCATAAATTATAGGAGCAGCCATCTTAAAAACATGTTGTACTTAGATTGAAGGGCGAGTTTTGAAACAAAACCAAGTAATCCGAAGCGCAATGTTTTGACAGTTTCAAGCAAAATAGCACTAAAGCTAGTAAAAAATGTGGCCATGCTCTGATTTTAGCTGTTTTTGCTGTGAGATTTGTTTACTGTGCTATTAAAACAGATAATTTTTCCGGGAAATATTATCGAGTTTTTGTTTCGCATCAGAAAATCTTTCTTTTTTCAAATCAGTTATCCGATTCTTGAGATTAGCTCAAAATAGATTCCTATTATCGCGATTTTCATGTTCCGTCCGATGATTACCTACTTCTGTCATTTCTTTCGCACAAGTTCAGGCATAACCTTTTAGGACTTTAAGTGACAATAAGCTAAAGCATTATGATTATTGATTTATTGATTGTTTATAATTACCGTAAACTGTGTCGGCTTACTATCGGTAAACATTTTTAAAATTTATGACTAAATTTACATGAAAATGACTGTAGGCACCGACGTGATCTACTATATATTTGTGAAAGTGTGCTTGTATGTTCGGGTTTGGCTCCGGCCCCACTAGACACTTGGTGGGCTGACGTTTTGGCCCGAGCTCGGCCTACCGGCTGGTGGTGTAGTAGCGACATTTAAATTTCACCAACCCCACCCATGCACCCTGAAGGGGTGAAGCGGTCCTATGCTTAAGCATGGCTAATTTCGGGACATAGCCGATAACATGTGCCATAACATGCAGTGATATAAGATAGGAAATTGCTATAACATATGAGTGATATAAGATATCACGTGATATATGACACCCTTTGCTACAACAAACAAAAAATTTTTAAAACATTTAAAATATGGTTTGACCAGAAAAATTTTCCCAAGCATCCCCACCGGCACGTAGCTGTGGGGGAATGGGGAGTCCGCCGAACCCCTCCAAATTAAGAAAAAATTGGAAGAATAGGACTTTTTACTCGTTATTTTGTGCTATGTTTGGCTTAGACCCCCCAGAATTGGTGTTGGTCACCCCAAAATAGGAGGACCAGCTACGTGCCTGCATCCCAAAACATCCAAAATATGGGTTTGACCAATAAAATTTCCAGAACATCCCATATCATCAAAAATATGATTTTGGCTGAACAATTTTAAGAACCATTCTGTAACGTCAAAAATATGATTTGAGCAAAAAAATGTACAGAGGTGAAGTAGGAGGCGTCCCTATGCTTAAGCATTGCCATATCGGGACATACCGATTTTTGCCAAACTTCGAAAATCGGAATAAATTCAGTGTACACCATTATCGGGTTACAATACTGTTGACACTGCGTGCGTTATAACATAGGATCGGACGTAATATAGCCTAGATAATGCTACAAGATGGGCAAATATCACGTCATATATGACTCCTTTGCTACAACAAAGAAAAAATCTTCAGGACATCAAAAATATAGTCTGACAAAAAAATTTCCTAAAACATCTAAAACATTAAAAATATAGGTTTGACCAAAAAAAATTCCAGAACATCCTAAAACATCAAAAATATGATTTTGGCTGAAAAATTTTCAAAACCATTCTGTAACGTCAAAAATGTGGAGTTGATCAAAAAATGGTTGGCAAAAAACATTTTAAAAAAATTGAAAAAAAACAAAATATAGTTTTTACCAACAATTTTTTTAGAAATATCCCAAAAACATCAAAAGTTCCGAAAAATAAAAAATACAAGAGACATATCATTTCCATATAGCTATCAGGCCTAAGTTCAGCCCGGACAACGCCGGGCAGCTCAGCTAGTTCTTTACTATTTGTGAAATTCTTCGGCGATTAAACATAATTGAAATGAATCTTGTTCTACCAGGATATCAATCATGGCGGACCAACCATTCCCGATGGCGGTAGTATAATAGTGAGAAATACCGAATATCACTGGAACATACGTATTTTTTATAAACCTGAGAAGTCATCGACCGAACGAAACGTATCAGTTCTATGTCAGGATGCACGAGGTATGTACACCTACCAGATTGTAGGTACTCATACACCATTATTCATTAGCTAAAAGCATGCATGATTTAGGGATTTTAACCCTCACCCCCTTCCCCTGCCCAAAAGGTTTTCGCCTCAGACCAGAAAGTTTTAAACCCTTTCCCCAATTTTGTTCAATTTGATCGAATATTTCTTATATTTTTTTCATAATTTTCTAAATGTCTCTACGCTTTAGAAAGATAGAACATCGTCAGAAACGCGGAAAAATGATTGTTGACGTGTATTTACGTATCTACCGCTTTTGAGCCCGAAAAGGCACTTTAGAGTCCCATTCCCAGAATCGCCATGCTATGCAATTTGAGCTAAAAGGTTATAAAAATTTTCCACTTTTGTTTATGCGAAATTTTCCATGTGGACTTTCGGGAATTTATCAGGTTGCACAAATTTTTTACTAGTTGAGCGCATGCATAGGCGTAGGGTAGCGGAAAGCCAGACACGTGCACAGTATGGGAATAGCAAGAAGGAAAAGAAATTTAGAATGCTTTTTCGGGCTAAAAAATGGCAAACCTGTGTCAAAAACATTGTTTTTTGTCATTTCGGACAATGTTACTTCTCTTTCCATTAGCTTTAAAATATCGAAAAATTAAAGGAATTGAAGAAAATTTTGTGTATAAACTACATGTTTGTCAAAAATTAAACAGATTCAATTATATGATCAGCAAATAGTAAACATCATATCAAGTAACACGTATGCTCGATGTGCAAAAAATGTCGTCGTGCACGCCAAACCTATCAGAGATTTTGACCTGAAATCTTGCATGTAATTTGAGGCCCATAAATCTAGATCACAAACAAAATTTGAAATCAAGAAATGCACTGTTTCTTAGAGTGGTGGGTAATAGGTTAAGCCTACTCTGACCATACATGTACAGCATTGAAATTCTTTTAAGGTCATCGACGAAAAATTTGTTTGCCTTTTTTCGGCTACGGTATACATTAAAAAACTGTTTTCTTGACGTCTCAGGCGAATGATCGTTTTTTCGTGAACATGAAAGCATAGTAGAATTCAGAAAAATTTTGAGGATGAAAATCGATTAATAGAACAAAATAAAGTTAAATAATGAGTAAACGGCGCACAGTGCTGAAATTTTGACACTTTTGAATCAAAAGTTGGCTAAAAATCCTATAAAAGCAGATTTATACGATTTGTTTCGGAAAATCGATTATTCTTGGGGACTCGCAATCATTTAGTGGAGGTCAGTAGCCATCCAGGGGGTCAACCTCCAATCTCCCTCGCCCGATGATACGTACGTCTCTGACCCATCCTTTTACATTGATAGGCAAATAGATTTCCTTTTTGTTCCACATTATAGCATTTTTCATTTCAGTTTATAAATAGGTATTCTTTTGATTCATATCGCCTGCCAAACTTCTCAAAACTGCGATGCACTGCAGATTCATGTTTTCGTAATTAGTTCAACTGTTCAATTCATTCGAAAAGCGATTTTGCGAGAGTTCTGATTACATGCATGTAAAAGAAGGATGGGGGAAAGGGGTTGGGTTGCGAAAAGTCGTACCGCACAATTCGTCCCCACAATTCTCCCCTCAAATTTGTCCCCGCCACAATATGTCACTATGGAACGACTTCTCATTAAATAATAAACAATCGCTCATGAAGAACTTTACTGTTTCTATAAGAACATTTCAATTATAATCTGTTTCATAGAATTGTAGGCATCAACTTTTTAAATATTCACTAAGCACGAGCTGACAGTTAACGCTAAATGCATTGAATGGATCTTCAATAAGCCTAATTTATCAGCTTGCTGCCTTTGACAATTTTTCAAATTTATGAATAAACTGGTTCGAATTTGACTATTGTTATACCTTGGAACGCATAATTTCCATTTAAATTTTATTATTAAGCTTGTTGCATGCATGTCTACGCGTTGAACACAGATTAGATGTACTCAGTAGCGGATCCAGGATTTTCCAAAGGAGGGGGCGGTACCCCCAAGTGGTGGCGGAACCATGAATTGGGCGGAATAATTAGCCAATTCAACCCAAAAATCGCTAAAAATCGCTCAAAAATCCTTAATTTTGCGCACTATTTTGGGCAAATGGGGGAGCGGCCGCCCCTCGCCCTCCCCTTAAATCCGCCCCTGGATATACCGATAATAAAATGAGATGCTATCAACTTTGGTAACGTTCAACTAATTTGTCAGATGAAGTTGGTAACATAATATTATGTCGTACATATAGTCTCAGAGAAGTAATATACTAAAGAGGTATTAACGTGCATCCGTTGGCCACGAATACCGCTTTATCTCTTTTTAGCATATCATATCATGTCATTTCGATTGTAGTATTGAATTTGTCAGGTCGTGTAGATAGCGAAGATGGAAGAGATTAAGTAATAAGTAAGTAATAAGTAAGTAATCATGCCTTTTTCAGAAAATTTGTGCTCAACAAATCAAACATGATCACCACACCTGAGCGTGGGGATTTGGGGTATGCAACCCCCAGAAACCACAAAAATACTTCCCCACAGAATTCAATTTTTTAAAATTTTTCTGTTTTTTTCTCGCAAGTTTTTGATGCTAATAGATAGTGCGAATAGAAACGTTGAAAAACTGTGTTTTTTGCCATACCACCATTTTTAAGGCCATTTTTTGCCTTTTGAAAGAATCTTGGACCCCTTCCCTCCAGAACTTTGGTGGCGCCCACCTATGATGACCACCATCAAATACGTTTTTTGAGAAATCAGCTAAACGATCTTAAAGAGCTTATTGCATCTCTTTTATCATCAATACATATATTATGATCAAAGCAGAAATATGAGTAGAAATACAATAAGTGTAATAAAATAGTTGAATAAAAATTAGACGAGTACCTACCTGATGAAAAAGCTGTAAGTAGTTTACAGAAAATATAATATTCTTCATACGCATTTCGCTTTTTAATGAAAAATGCGTTCTAGGGGGTGAGTTTTCGAGGGACGAATTGTGGCGAGGACGAATTGTGGGGAAAGAGTTGTGACGGGGACGAATTGTTGAGAGACGATTTGTGAGGGACGAATTGTGGGGAACAAATCTTGGGATACGAACTTTCTATATGCCGGATCAGACATTCCCATCCGAAGTGGGTCGTCCTGCCACCCCCTCCCTAAGCCAGAAAATTTTTGACACCCCCCCCGCCCCGATTTTAAGGAAACGTTGAATTTTTTACCGTTTTATGGTATTTTTTAGTCGTTTTTGGCCAAAAATTGGGAGTCATTCACCTCCCCTTATGAAAATGGCCGGGAACCCTACCCGAAATTTCGAGCCGCTTCATTTCATATATTGGAATGGGGAATCCACCATCCGTCCAAAGTCGGAAAAGTTTTGACGCCTACCCAAGGTTAGCCAAGAACTTGCGTTTTTTGGCCATTTGTAGGTGCTTTTTTGCCCTTTTTGGCCGTATTTAAGAGATCATGCTCAATCTAAAAACGCAAAAATGGACGGAGACTATAGGTGGGCGGCCCCAAAATTCTGGGGCAGGGGGTGCAAGATTCTCTAAAGGTTAAAAAATGGCCTTAAAAATGATGGTATGGCTAAAAAACAGCATTTTTCTACGTTTCTCATCGAGCACTATCCATTTTCATGAAAAAATTGCGAAAAAAAACAAAAAAGATTTCAAAAATCGAATTCTGGGGGGATGTTCTGGTTTCTGGGGGGTATTGTGATTTATGGGGGTGTATACATCCAAACTCCTCCCCCACGCCCAGGTATGACGGGGACCCACCCAACCAAAACTTTGAGCCGAAATAAAAACAATTAGATTACTGTGTTCGTGCTATAAAGGTTCGGGCTCTATCTTGAGTTGTACGATTTCAATTGCTTAATATAAGCCCGGAAGTATTGCTAGGTCGGTGGCCAAACTAATTCGGCGAACGACTCATACGTTTATGGTTTGCTTCTTAAAACGGATTCATCAGGCTCTTGCAAACTCACTATAGAGCGTCAATTCAATATTGATCTAAACGGCGGAACGATTGAAATATGCTATGGAACGTCCACATGCTACGTCTCTACCCCAATTCGATTAACCACATATACGTTCCCCTGTCACATCGTAAATAACATTTTTTAATTTTGCGTTATGCCTATAATCGTACGTGCACAGTGTGAGAATTCTGAAGGGTAGAACCGAATAGTTTTTTACGTATTTTTTAGCTCAAAAACTTTGATTATGCGTTGAACTCAATTTGTTGGCGTTTCTGACAATGAAATCCTTTCTAAAATATAAAAAGACAAAAAAAGTTGGAAAATATTTAAAAAAATCGAGTAAGTTTGACAAAAGGTAGTTAAAAAATGAGTATGGCGAGATGCGCCGAAAATTTGACACTTTGAATCAAAAGATCAGTACCTTTTCGATGATCTTTTTGGAACATTTAAAATTGCGAGGGTCGAAAAATTTCTGGGGCTAGGATTTTACTGAAGATGATGAAACCCCTCCCATCACAAATCCCATCCCAAGGATTGTGTAAGCGTAAACATGCATTTCAAATCGCGTTAGGATTTCCATTCATTGCTTTGTCTTGATCATGGTAGAACTGCAGAAACGCTATGTAATATTCACAACTATAGATGCACACTATGGCCGATCTGAGGAATGAGTCAGCCGGTCTGAGGGTCACAAATTGAGCATTTTCGGGACAAAATGACCTGAAAAAGTGTTAGTGCTAGCATAAAAACTACGTTATTATACACTTTCTGGTCAATTTGAAGCACGTAAAAAGAAGATATTCTATTTTAATCACTTCTTGGCCTCCATTTTGCATCCTTCTCTCCACAAAATTTTCCATTTTTATATTCTGGAGGACCTCAAAACCCCCTCCCCCACTACTCCACCTGCATGTCTGGTCGCGATCATATACGTATACACAGCATGGCCAATCTGGGGGGGGGGTCAAAATTGATCTATTTGGGCTAAAATGATCTCAAAAACTAATTTAAGTGCTAAAATAGCGTTAAATCCACGTCATTACACAGATTCTGCTCAATTTGAAGCAGTTTTGAGGAAAAATTTCTATTTTTATCCGTTTTTGGCCTTCACCTTGCATCATTCTCTTCATAAAATTTTCCATTTTTCCCAAACTCCCACATGCATTTCTGGTCACAAGTTATTTGCGCAGTAAAAATTAAAGTCCGATCGTGAGAATGAACTCTGGCTTTATTTGCACGACGTGAAAACGAAATTATTCAGAAACAAGTGATTAGCAATAATTCGTGCCCTTCTCTTACCTCTATAGCTGAGAATGGCACTCTAATCAATCAGTATATCAGCATTTTTCTGATCTTTGTCAACTCTGTGTCTAGAAATGAACTTTGTCTAGCCTCACTTTAGCTCGTCATGCTTTCTGGCTTTATGTGTAATTTTATAGCAGTGAGAAATGAGCTTTTTTGCATACAGTGATATCACAGAAGCATTAGATAGGGTTCTAATTAAAAAATCCAGTGGTCTATTCATTTTCAAATGTAGGTACATTAGCGACCCCAAAAACAGAAATCTACCTTTCTTTCTTCTTTGCATAGACATAGATATCTATATTATGCTTTGTAATAGTTTTATTATCGCATCGCAACCCTTACAAAAATAATTTTTTAGTAAAAAATAACACGCATATTTAGGAACAGGCGCGTAGCTCTGGGGGAGGGTGGTCCGGCCGGACCCCCTCAGAATTCAGAAAAAAACCTAAAAAATAGGTCTATTTAAACGTTATTTTGAGCTATTTCTGGCCTTTTGTACCCAGGACCCCCCAAAATTGATGATGGTCCTCCCAAAATAGACGATCAGCTACGTGCCTGTTTAGAAAGAGCATAAAAATTGCGCAAAATAAAAGTAATAATTGCAAGAGTAGCTAGAGGTTGACACAGGTTGCGACAGCGTTCTGACACGGTAACCTTTGAATAAAACCGAACAACGTAGTGGGAGCACTGGTTGGCGGCACTGAAATTCTGGGGGGGTGAAAGATTTTTAATTGTCAAAAAATGGCACTAAAAATGGTAGTATGGCGAAAAACACCATTTTCAAACGTTTCCCATTGAGCACTATCCATTGGCATCAAAAAATTGCGAAAAAAACAAAGAAATTATCGAAAATTGAATTGTAGGGGTACCTTGGTTTCTGGGAGGGGTATTTTATGTTCAGGGGGAGGGTGCATACCCCAAACCTCTCATGCCCAGGTGTGAGTGGGAGGGTCAAAGTACAATTTTAGCTTTTCCAAATTCCTTTTTTTTACTGCCGATGCCCAACATTTTTTGTACGATAATGAGTTTATTATCAAATTCATATTTAAACAGGCTCTGTTTTTTCAGGGTCATATGACTTCCCTGGAACCTGCGGGGTCCCAAAGATGCAGAGCATGTTCGATCTGGGGGAGCGGATGAAAAATTGAGCCATCTTTGACCAAAATGACCTCAAAAATTGGTATAAATTCTAAAATAGCGATGTTATTCCGAAGTTTCTGATCAATTTCAGACTAATTAAAATTTTGGAAAAACTATTACAAAAATGAATAAAATTATCAAAAAATCCATATTATCTCTATTGCGCCCACATTTTGTGACGACAGGGGCGTCCGCCCCTTCCCCTGTCCCCCTGTAATTCGCGCTTGCCAGCTATATTGCAACGTTTTATAGGCTAAACCTTCCAGGGACTCATTGAGTAGCATTACCTTATTTTTATCTTACTAGCTTTATAGGTAAGCTATAGTTTGTTTCATTTATCCGAGAGCTTTTCAGCAAATCTTTTCGGAGGTTACAGTAACCCCTTCTTTCTTATTTATCGTAGGTCGCTAGATCTCAATATAGCTACGTAGTAAAGAAGGGTTTTTCAACAACATTTTTGCGGCATAATTTATTCTCGTCTTCCAGCAGATCAATTAATTTACAGATAAAAATCACGTACTCAACCTATCCTAATGTGACGCTTTAAACACAATAGACTAAAATGTTAAGAAACCTCGCGAAATCCCACACAGCTCAGTGGTAAAACCTCTGCTTGTAGTATAAGCAACCCGGTTAGATTCCAAGCGGTAGCTTTATGTTAAGCGAACTCACTGTAGTATGTCCCAGCACTGATTAAATGACTAAATTAAATTTATATGGGCGGATAAGTACATTAAAAATAGAAGAATTCCAGCCACTCGCCCTCATTGAGCTGATCTAATACATTTCAGTAATTCGTCTTATTTCGCTTACTGTAGCTCTTAAAACAATTGACCAAAAAGCTCTCGAATAAATGAAACAGACTATAGCGTCTGTGTTTTTTCGACTCGCAAAATTTTTTTGTACTTTTTTAACTTTACAGATGAAACGCAAATGCCTAAGGCTATCAGAAGACATACAAAACATAATCAGTGAGTAAACTTTTCAATTTTTTTTATACTTCAGATTGTCGTCATTGGACATGCACGGGAGTGGAGGTCTAGACAACCAGAATGGAAAAATGAAAAATTTTCTGGAATGACTGTGGCAAAATTAAGGCGCCAAAAATGGATGACGATTGAAGATTTTTTAAAGAAAGGCTTTGAATTCACCAGAAACTATGTAAAAACGTAGTTTTATCGCTAATCTAGCGCTTATACTACTTTTTGATGTAATTTTCGCCTATGAAAGCCACGGGGAATCGTGTTATCTTGAAGTTGATCGACTTTATTCCGTTATCTTGCCGAAATCAAGATTCGAAAGCCGACGCATGGCTCTAAAGAATGCTAATGCGATTTAATATCTCTGCTTTTAGCGGCATATTTTAAATGGAACTGTTAGTGGTTATTTGCAAATATCTTTAACATTGTGATTTACAATTAATTTAATTTGTTGAGCAAAGGCAACCTCAGAAATGTTGATAATTTTTGAGTGGCGCTCCTCCACTATATTTTGACATTTACTGTAAGACTGGGAGGTGCAAATGCTGGATATTACAGAGTGAGTGAGAGAAAGAAGTAAAATTTGAAAGGAATAAATAATGATAAGATAAAATTATAAGACAGTAATGAATAAGGCATTTAAATTTCTAGACATTTTGGGCATATTGCGCGTAAGTTTTATCCGTCTTTTTTTGCAAATGGGGAGCGAAGCGATCCATTTGCCAAAAACGACTGCTCCAGCAAAAAGGGCAGCGAAGCGCCCCATTTGCTAGTAATTATAAAATTCAACTTTTTAATTTATGTTTGCTTCAGAATGTTGACCATCCAGCTGTCTTTTGAGGTTTTGTAAAAATATTTGTTTATATTTTTTTACAAAGTACAGCTGCTCTGTAGCTCTGTACGTAGCTACAAACATATTACATACTGTATGCACGATTCCTAACTAACTACGGTTATCTAAATTTATAAGAATTGTATAATTTATAAGTTAATTTACAATTTATAATTCATAATGATCACAACTTATAATCGAAATGGAAAGAAAAATGGAATGGTTTCAGCTCTGATTGAGGTAGATGCTATTCGCTAGTGTAATGTTTGATCGACTTGTTCATTTCTGATAATACCTTAAAACTTGCATATCCATTTAGATAGCCTGTATTTTGCTAAATTATACTTAAGTTTAGTCTATTGAGGAAGCTAAATTTGAAAAACATCTTGGGCAATACATGGTCCACCTCATTTGTGCAGAATGCATGTCTAACACGCTCTTCAACCAGCCAAAAATTTCGCCTTAACATCATACTCGTAATTTTTACATGGTGCATTCTTAGCTTAATCGAAGACTTATAATTCCGCCCCCTGTTCATTATTTTCAAGAAGTTTTGCAGATTACACAGGATGACTTGTTTTGAGTTTGGATTAATTTGTGGTTCGATTTATTATTTGATTTATCATAATTGAGAGCAATGCATGGAGCGTTCAATTGTCATTTACAATTTGGATCCAGCAACTCGCCCGGAAGATCTTGGGCAGTACTTCGCTAGCTCACTTAAATATGCTTTTCCTATATCAGTAAGGAATACTAAGTGCCAGTAACAGAATCTGTGGCCAGCTCCAGAAAAGATTGTTCTAAAATACATTTTGGTCTTTAAAAATATTAATTACCCGGCAAAATTCATTTTTTTATTTTCTTGATTTTGTTTTTCCTTTCTAACATAAATAAAGCAAAACATTTTTCGGAAAATCTAATGAAAAAATATGGTGTATATCATTAAAAGTAACTATTTGTTGTAAAGCATGAGTAAAAGGGAAACTTTTGAATAAAAAAATCTTAAAAAACGCTTTCAAAACGGCATATTGTGTAAGTATAATAATTAGGCTATATATATATATACTCTTAGGTACAAATAATTTATGTAGCTACGATATATTCTTGGGGTAAGGGGTTTCACTCTATAAATAGAAAAGGTGCCACTTCAACCTCAGAAATTTTTACATCGCCTCAGAATTTGCGATTTTCATAACAATTCGGAAAAAGATGCTGTTTTAAGCGTTTGTAGAAAAATAAAGTTATCATTAACGATAACGACGACCATAAAATTTATGATACAAAATCGTTTTTATATCGGAAATGCATTAATACGCATGTTAGTTTTTTAGCAGAAAAGGAGGGGACTAGAAAAAGCTCCTATCTACAAATGTCACAAAATTTGCTAAAACTCAGAAATTTCCTTAACAAAGAAAAAATGAAAGTAAGTAAATCAAAGAAAAAACCTACCTGTGCCTAAAACTGCAAGATCTACTAAAAATCAGACTTTTTCTAAGCAACGCAAAAATCGAAGTATATTCTTCGACCTGCAGAAGAAAGCAGCATCCTGTCGAACAAAGATAAAACATTGGGCTAGATAACTGAACCACTCACTCTGCAAAAGCAGATATCGCCATAGCTGAGCAGCGCCATGTTGCAATATTTTTCTGGGTCAAAAAAATAGTAATTATGGTATGTTGGAAAAACGGCAATTTTCGACGTTTCTGATTGAACACTGGTGCATACCCCTAACCTCCCATGCCTAATGGTTAACAGCTTACATGGGCAGGAATGAAATCCGGGTGGTCTGGTAGGATTAAACGCCAGAAGAGTACTGAATGGACGCATGCATTATATAGAAATCACAGTCTTTCGTTGCGGTCTCGCAAATAATCATAGGATATAACTTTTTGTAATATTTATCTAGCCACAATATCGAATAAATTAACATTGCAAGTGATTAGCAAAAACGCTGATTTGAGATTTATTTTATAAGCTTTATATTAAGCATTGGACACCATACCTAGACGTACGGGGTTTGGGGAGTATGCACCCCAAGGCAAAATACCCAACAAGAAAGCGCAAATACCCAACAATACCTCCAGAATTCAATTTTTAAATCTTTCTGCTCTTTTTGGCTTTTTTGGTAGGTACCAATAGATAGAGCTCGACAAGAAACGTTCAAAAATGGTGTTTTCTTCGCCATAGCACTATTTTTAAGGCTGATATTCCAATTTGAAACCACCCTCAGAATTTCGGAACCGCCCACTGTATGGTGGACAATATGAGAAGGTTCACCTATTTTTTCAGAGGCCGCAGAATATACTTCGATTTTTGCGTTGCTTAGAAAAAGTCTGATTTTTAGTAGATCTTGCAGTTTTAGGCACAGGTAGGTTTTTTCTTTGATTTACTTACTTTCATTTTTTCTTTCTGAGTTTTAGCAAATTTTGTGACATTTGTAGATAGGAGCTTTTTCTAGTCCCCTCCTTTTACGTCCTTGACAATTCTTTGTTCCAAGTATATTCTACCTTTTTTGTTCCATCGGAGCATTTTTCTTGCTAGTACCCAACTTTTTGTTAGCAAAAAATATTAGTTATTCCTATCTTTGTCAGTGTTGTAGCGAATGTCATTAGGTACTGCTTCCATCTTAGCAATTTATTCTTGCATTCGCATTCGCTCAACTCACTTTTTCAATACCCACATTAACACTACGTACAGTAATTAAGCTTATTCATCAAGTCAAAGAACGACAAATCAATTACCTGCGGATCAAAGCATTTATGATAAATTTACACATGTATGATAACGTAACCAACACTATATAACAATTTCTAAAGCAAACCATTATGAATGCGGAGCAACATGCATGAATAACAATTTTTGAATCACTGTACTCAAAAAACTGAAGTGACTTTAGCTGAAGCAACAATCATAATATTGTACTTAACAATTACATGACACATGAATGTTTACTTTTCAAAACTATATTACTGTAGGCAATTTTTCAATCACTTTTGTGGTCACTTGATAATGAGCTTAAAATTGATTATCATGCACAGAATTACATGAAATACATAAGACTGTAGCATCAACAGTAAGCCAAAACCTATGTTCTAATCGTTATAAGACCACTTTTTGAAAAGCGTCATTGTAAACAAACGCGCCCAACTGGCATCTCACACTTGATTTATTGTTTTTTGAATTTGAGAAAAATATTGTTTTTGCAAGAGCTCTAGGTCAAAAGTTCATATGTAGTGTTTACTTACATACACAGAATGCACAGAAGATTTTAGTCGGATTCGTAAATCTGATATTACGCGGATATTACAATCAACATTTATAAAGACATCACGTCACAACAATGGTCTGATGACAAATTAACATTAGGTGTAAAACAGTTTACACCACTGTTGTGTAAAAAATGTGTCTAACCGACTTCTCACACTTGATTCCTTAAAAATTTCTAGTCATAAGGAAAAAATTAGGTTTCCGCAAGGCTCTACAACGAAGATTAATATGTAGTGTAAACGATATGTTAACACCTAGTGTAAAAAAGACTTTAGTAAGAATCGTAATTTTAATATTGCTTCGATATTAAGACCAACTTTTATGAAAATAGTAAGTCTCCATAATGTCGTAAGGATAAATAAACATTGGCTTAAACCACATTACTGAACTATTGAGTGTAAACATACCCGCCAAAATTGCGTATTGAATTTGGTTTCAGGTTCATTTACAGACTTGAGAATCATGTCGCTGACTCATAACCGGAGAAGCTGACAGAAAGAAACAAGACAGAAATCTGTTTAAAGCTCCCCATTCTTGACTTTACACTCGCTTAATATTGGTTTAGACATACGCGATTCGCTATGACATACACCCCATATAAGGCACTTTATTTTTATTCTATTGGACCTATCCTGACTTCTGAAAGGAGAAAGTGGCGAACAAAACCCAAACAAAGACGTATATTTTCCATCATTCAGAACATTGTAAACTTTAAAAATCCGTACTGTCTTCCCCATTGAGTGTAAAGAAATTCGGTTTGGTACAGTTTGTAGCTTTCGAGTCGTAGTACGTTTCTATGTGCAAAAATTCTGTTGCAAAAATTATTTGATAAGATTTACCAATCAAAATTGGGGAAAAAACGTGTTTTTTTCGCCCATTTTTCACGTCTGATTTCGAACTTTACAACCCCATAAACAACTAAATATTGCGTTTATTTAAATGCAGTTTGCTGCGACGTGTAGCCCCTGAGAGGCGCTTTATTACTGCTGTATTCAATTTACCCTGACTCATGAGCGGAAAAATTTGGCAGAGAAATCGTAGTTAAAATCCGTTTTTTACACCACCTACTAGAGTGTAAACTTTAGACCCCAGGATCTAACTCATTATAGAGCGTAGAAGACTTTGCTTATATGCAGAATGTAGCCCTTAATCCGCTCTACACTTCTGTGAGAAAACATTTAAAAAACTCTTAACCGGAGTTAGTATCAGACATAAGCAGGTTGAAATTTCGACCAAAAAGTGCTTTTTCACCCCCAGATTTTCGCACTCTTTACACTGCTATTCGAGAACTAATGCGAATTTCAAAAAACAAATAAATGTGTGTTCTGGAGAATTCAATTCTCTATAATCCTATGCTGTTTAATTGTTCGAGTCATCAATACTCAGTTGTCCACATGCCGCAGTAAAAAGGTCCCAAAATTTGTCCATGTTATAACGTTACACACAAACTCTACACACTTCTTTACACAGCCAGTTTTGAGTTTCAAGAAAAACAAAAAAACACAGGCAACCAATTTTTTATTATCTTTCTTTTAAAAAAAAACCGCACCTTCCAGAAGTGTCCCGTTATAGCTGTAGGGGGGTGCACAGGTGTTAGGGGTACCCAAGTATATTATAGGTACGCGCTAACGCGCTACCTATGATCTATATATATATATATATATATATATATATATATATATATATATATATATATATATATATATATATATATATATATATATATATATATATATATATATATATATATATATATATATATATATATATATATATATATATATATATATATATATATATATATATATATATATATATATATATATATATATATATATATACAATTTTTCAGTGTAAAGTTTACACCTGCACTAATAACGCAATCGTGAAATAAATTTAGCCATGTAGCGCTTAGGACGGGGTACATTTTAAAGATAATTACCACGTTCTGTCTACTAAGTGGAGAATATGGCAGGGAAAAACATTTTTTGTCCCTGACTCTTTACAATAAACCGCCTCTAAATTTGAAAATATTACTTTAAAAAAATTGAAAACGCATCCCTAGATTTTTTAACTGTCTACTTTTTAAAACCAATCAGACTGCATAGAATGTAAAAATGAGTTAGATATGCTCCTGCACAGAAAACATTAAAAAACCGTCTACTTCACACAATATTGTGTTGAAAGAGAAAAAAATTTTTATTCGAGATTTTGTGACCCTCTACATAATAAAACCAATTGGACTGCACAAAAACCAAAATTGAGTTAGATAAGCTGAAAAACAAGCAAAGGGTAAAAAAGCCGCATACTTTACACTTGTGTGCAACAACCATTGACTGTAAAGAAATTTTTAGGTCAGATTCGTAATCTACAGCTGGGGGGCAACATTTTTAAGAAAAAATTGGCCCTCCGCAAATTATTTGATTTTTCGGTTTACATTTTACACACTCATTGCTAACTCAGTATTGAGTGTAAACAAAAAACAAGAAAGGCGGGCATCGAATTTTTTAATTATCCATCGATTAAAAAAAAAACCGCACCTCCCAGATGTGTGTGTGCCGTTATAGCTGCGAGGAGGAGGGCACGAATTTCGCACTCGCTGTGAAAAACATATTAGAAAAAAGGATGGCCAAGTTTATTAGAGGTAGCGCTAATCGCGCTACATATATATATATATATATATATATATATATATATATATATATATATATATATATATATATATATATATATATATATATATATATATATATATATATATATATATATATATATATATATATATATATATATATATATATATATATATATATATATATATATATATATATATATATATATATATATATATATATATATATATATATATATATTGCTAAAAAAGATGGAAAATTTGTGGGTCTCGGGCCCTTACCATTTTATAAAGGTGAGGTGGTGCTACTGATAAGTGAAATTACCTTTTTCGCACAAAATGACAAAAAACACCTATAAGTTCATCAGAAATAGGAATCGGTAAAAAAATTCTCTAGTTTTAGGGATGGGATGGGATTACACCTGGACGTGTGAGAGGTAGTTCAGAATCTGGTAGACCCCAAAAATTGGTTACACCCAGAATTAAGTTTTTGGCACGCCTTTTAGGATTTTATTCAATTTTACACTACTCAGACTCTGAGGAATTGGGATGGCCCATGTATGGATGGGATGACTAATTTTGGGTGCTCTGTAGGAGCTTAGCATTTATACCATTCTCACTGCATTCTCATTGTCAAACATTTATTACATTTTTAAATGCGGCTTTGTATAGCTTTGAAATGGTAAAATAATTAAGCCCAAGTAAGAAAATAAAATTTTCTCTCAAATGATGTATATTTTGTTTCACAGATTCGCTCCTACAGTAATCTATCAAATAATAAACATAATGTAATCTGAAACCACACAAAATCACTAATGAAGCTAAAGCGTCAGATCTAGTTTTTTGAGTCAATCTCAAGAACCGCCAAACCGAGTTCAAAAAAGTATAGTTTCAAAGCAAAAAATTGAAACTATTCTGCCAAAAAGCATTCTACAGTATACGACTTATCAAAAATGGCTTAAATTTCAACATGGCCACAATTTTTACTGGTTTCTGACATTATACTGAAAACTGGCAAAATATTTGCGTTTTAGCATCCTCTGAATTATTCGTTTTTTGGATTTTCTTCTAAGCCCGCCGTTTACGCTACAAATGCGTTTTGAATGTTTCCAATATGGGTGCCCCCATTATTTATGCTTATGCGCCACAGGTTGTATATTATTGCATGTTTGACCTCAATTTAAAAAGAGTGTGAAGTGAGCTTTCAACTAATTACTCACTCGTCTAATTTGGTCAAGAATTCGCATTTTTCATTTTTAGCGCAGCCAGATTGGAAAATTACTGTAGTTTTGGACGTTTTTATCCACAATTCTTTGTGCTCTTAAGATCTTTCGAGAATTTTTTGTTAACTGCATAGGTAGAGAATTTTATGCTCTTTTTAGTAAGATAGGCCTTTAGGTAGATAAACCTACAAAATCATTGTTGTACGCTAAAAACGCAGAGAAGTTCGGCTGATATTGCACTTTTTCAACCCGCACTCAAGCTTCAACTCTTTTAATTAGCACATTTATTTTATTTGATTGTGATTCTAGATGTTATCAGAAATAGGACATAAGCAAGTCCAAAATGACAAATATGTAGAAGAACTGACCTTATCTAAAGTACGCGTAGGTACAAAAATTATTTGCCAAAATAAATATCATTATGACGACGGATATAGTTATCGTTAATGGTGAAACGTGCCCGGTTGAGAATCACGTCGTAAACCATATTTTTCGTAAAAAAGCGCTTAAAAATAACAACCCTTCTGATAACTACAATTAAATTCTTAAGATTATACAATCATATTGTTTTTAGATATGCAAAACAGCCAATAGTGCCCTTGTGTTACTTGGCAATGAAAGAGCAGGCTTGTCGGGTCCTTAGAATTTTAAAGCGAAATCGACATAACTTATCTGGCAGACAATTGACTGCTTCGTTCAGTACAGAAAGAGACTTTAAGACACACCTGATTTAAAGCGGATAATGCCTATTGCGGAACACAAGAATGCTTTCATTGACTTTGTTGTAACTTCTCAATTAAAATGCATACGTACATATCTACCCATAGTCCGTTTCATTTATTTTGAGGTTTTTTTAAAAATATTCGAAGTGCCTACAATAGTGGTTTACATTAACAGTACAGTTGTCATATTCTACAGTATATCGAGTTATGGTTAGTTGCTTGCTTTTTCAAATCGCATTAATGCATCAACAGTGTAAACAACTATTGTAGCCTGATTCATGCGGATTAAATTCAAAAGAAAACCGCAAAGTTAAATAAAAGAGACAAGCATTCAAAGCATGCAATGATATATAGTGAGGCGACCCAAAAGAAAAAGAATATTAGAAGAACTATGGCAAATAGTGGCCAAAGCTACTGAAAACAAAAGTTTTTCGCAAAAGTGCTTGAAAATGATCAAAAAGTACGAATTGACAAATGTAGTTTTTACGCTATTTTAGCATTTAAACTATGAATAGGTTATGAGCCTGTTTGGAGCTTTCTGGTTAACGAATCGTTAGGCTTGCCGGCTGTCTCCCAATTCCCAGACTAGAACCGCTCTGTGCATCAATGGTGGCATGGCAACCATACATATGTACGTTCATGGGCAGCAAGCAATCATATTCTAGGGGCATCTACTGGAGAAAATTGCTAGAAATAGCATTTAAAATTCAATTCAAGGGCCTATCAATTTTGGGGTTCCGTCTGATTCTCAGAGGTCAAACGCCATGCACATATGGAGGCGAGGTAACTATTTGTGATAAGTCAAAAACTAATGATGTCTTACACCTGTACATTAGGATCAATTTTTGCCCTTAATATCGTGACGCACGACTCATTTAGCCGGGAAACAAAGAAAAACCTTTGCTAAAGTATGCCAGAAAGGAAAATTTTTGTAATTTTTACTGTTTTTACCAGCATTATGCTAAAATTCTTTATGCGCTCTGAATTACATTTTACACGCACAACGAAACTTACTTATTTTTCGTTAAAAATGATTACAAATCTTGCAAACCAATTTCCATTTCCTGCAGCCGTTTAGATAATGTATACATTTTGAAAGAGCATATTAGACGTAAGTTATGTCAACTTTTTATAGAGATAAATCTTTCAAAAACTTATCTTCGATTGATAAAAAAACAAATTTTTCTGTTCCGAATCCTTAAATCTATTATTCACAACCTGTTCATCTTTTGAAAATTTGTACCTGACTGATAATTTGTTTGAATTAGTCTGCGCAGCAACAGCTTGAATTCGGGCAACAATAAAAAAAGGTTACTAGAGAAGCCATCTATCTATTTAATTTTTCATATATTTTGACGAATTTGTCAAGTACAAAACATGATTCACTCATTTTCCTAAAATGAATTGTTTATGATCATGCAAAATTATATTTAAAAAAGTACGCTTTAATGATGAAAATTAGTGAATAACGTTATGCATATTATTTTATGACTTTCTGTAATCGCATACAAACCGCGTAAATCCTATAATGCATTGTAATTGATAGCCTTTTTGCGCACGATATAGGTAATTTGCACAAATTTAGATGTAACCGTATGTAGGCATGCTAATACAATGCAAGAATCCGTTTGCAAAGGAAACTGATATAAGACGCGAATGGAAATTGACTTAGGCGATTAGAAGCTTTAGACAAAGAACCAGAAGCCAGTTTCCATTTGACAGTTATCCGGACTTAATCCGGATAATACCCAATAAATTTATAAAAATACATATCTTATAGTATAGCTGGTGTAATGAAGTATAGGCTGACTAAAGCACGTATGTATATGCTAATCCGCCATTAACATGCAATTACGTACATGCCCTGCAAATGATGTACGAGTAATAAACAATAACCACACGTAAATTACGGACTTTGCCAGAACAATGTAGTCTGGGGAGGGCAAAAGTTCAGGACAAAAGGCAATATGCAAAATATGCTAAAAAGTCATGGACACTCAAACTCAGTTTCTCACTCAAATCAAACAGCCAAACCAGACCAAACCAGATTCAGCGATCAATCACTTAACTGAAACTTAAGCATCATTTCCGAAGTCTATAAAAAGCAGATTAAAGAGGCAAAGAGGCTCAGTACCTTGTGTGCGGTCATTAACTCCGGCGTAGCGTTCTAAGTTTTCTACAGCGAGGATGTCTCAACTCGTTTAGCGACGTCTACTACATCACAGTTTTAATTATTATTTGCCTTCAATTTAAATCCGTTTATTGCGAATAATTTTCTTTTTCATCATATTTCGTCAACGGTTTATCACTTGTAAGTAAATTTAAATTATTTAGCTATCTGTCTTGCCAAATAAGCGGGATTACCCCCAAACCACGGCCCTCCGTTAGGCAGATACAGTGAATCAATGAGAACGTTTCGCCCGAACCTAACACGTGGCGCAGAAAGTAGGATCCCGTCCTTCTGAAAATCGCCTTTCTAGCATTCACGAAACTTTAATTGATTTTGAATCCGTTTTGAATATTTTAGAGAGAGAAAGAAAGCGTCCCGAAATTTTGAAGAATCTTGGACTGATTCCGAATTTATTTTAAATCACGACCCGACGGCAAATTAATTCTATCCTTGTAGAATTATTTTTCTGTTTCTAGAGGAACGTAGGCGGTGAAACGATTCTTCCGATAGTCCAGTGAAAGAACAGAAAAACTTTTTGGCTACTATTTTTCTGATTTCCAAGGAACGTAGGCGGTGAAATAATCTTCCGATAGTCCAGTGAAGAGTCAGAAAGAGAAAAGGCTAAAAATTTGCTAATTCTCTTTATTGTGAGCTGCGATAAATCTCAGGAGGAACCGGGTGAAGCGCAGTCTCCGAATCTTTAAAATTGATATAAATTAAGCGGTGTGAAAACGCCGATAAATATTTGATTATTTGAATTATTTTATTTTTCCTGACCCTTTTTCGTGATTTCGGTCAGAAGGTGGCCACAATTATTTTTGTTGAACTCGTCCGGCCGGTGTTTTCAGCAACCCAATTCCCAAAACTAAACCAATTATCGTATGATTTCGCATTTTCGTGGGGACGGAAAAAGGACGGAGGTAAAGCCTAATAGAATAAAAGCTTTAAACTACGGATTCTAGTTCAGAAAGTTTCGAAAAGGAAGAAAACGGGCAAAAAAGTGCGGAAAATTCTGAAATTTCTGATCCTGAATTTCAAACTACTCTTCAGGCTCATCAAAGTTTTTTAGACTCGATTTTTACCGGGACTCGGGAAAATATTCTTGAAGCCCACCATACATTTCTTGACTCGCTTTTTGAGAGTGATCTAGGACACCCCGCAGTCCAAAGCACACCCATAATTCAATATTCCAAATCGAGTCCCAATATTTCAGAACTGGTGCGAGAAAGGGACCCAGCGTTTTCCCAGATAGATACTCCGTTAATTAAGAAATTTTTGATTCAAAGATCTGAAACACCTTTTACGAGACAAATGATGAATGATAATCAACAATTAGAAGACGCTTTTAGACGTGCTTTTGAAGTTTATGGCGAACCACTGAATCAACAGATGAGAGAACTTAGAGATGTCGTAGAACAAGGGAGTTTTGCAGCTCAAGCCCCAGGAGTGGACCCCCTTCTCCGATTAGGTGCTCTAATGAATGCAAGACCATTTAAGTCATTTTCCGGCGCTTTTGGGGAAAATTTTGGAGAATGGTTTAAACAGTTTCAAAAATTGATGGTTTTACAAGGTGTCTCAAATACCGATGACACCTATAGAATCGCATTTTTAGAGTCAAATTTCACTGGAACTGCTTTAGCCACTCTTACTGATATTTTAAAAACTCTGCAACACCCGAATTTTGATGATGTCATAGAAGAACTCAGGCAGGCGTTCCCAGAGGGACGGGACTCTGACATTTATCAGGGGTTAATTTATGACGCAACACAAAAAAGGACTGAAGCCGTCTTGGAATTCGCTGAAAGATTGAAAAAGCTAGCTAAGTCAGCTTACCCTCAACTTTCGGAAGGAGACCAAGAATCTATTGTAAAACCGATATTTATAAGAGGGCTATTACCTAAAATTTATCAGGGGCTAAAATATCAGGAAACTGAAAATTTAAAAGATGCGATTAAAAAGGCTGTTTACACTGAACAGCAGGTTTTTCGTGAGCAAATACAGGGTTATCCTACCAACACGGAAGTTAGAAGTAACTCCAATTTATCCGTTATGCCTTCAGTTAAAATGGATGATCAAATCCGCGAGATGCGTGGCTTAATCGACGAGGCCAGGCAGAATTTCAATGCTCGAGCCATTTGCAACCATTGCGGCGATTTTGGCCATTGGGCCGCACAATGCCACTTTCGTGAAAATCGCTGCCCGAACGGAGCCGAAAATCGAGCAATGGTCAACGGTAATAATTATAATTTCGATAACTATCGTAGGCGTTCCTTAAATAATATTTCAAACTACGATAATGTGAATGGTAATAGACGAAATTTCAGTCGAAATGCAAATTTCGGAGATAATTATTATAACAGAAGAAATCTGAATGAACAACAACATTTTCGAAATAATGGTAGACGTGATATGCCTTTTAGTGGTGAAAGAAATTATGGATATAATAATTTTCACGAAAATTTAAATAGACGTGAATTAAGAAATCGACAAAGTAATCAGGGTTTTAGGGGACAAAGGCCGGAAGTCAGGAGTCCAGGACCTCGCCCTCAAACCCCAGAAATGCACAGAAATACTGAAAGAAGAGTGCAATTTTCGGAAAATTCAAGAAGACCTACAAACAACAATGTTTCGAACGAAAATGCAGAACAAGGAGGGATTGAAAATTTCGAACTTTTGGATATAGAAGATGAAGGGTTGATTCCCACGACCCCAAGCTTCGGGCAAATTAACTTAAATTCTGCTTCAAACGCAGGTCCAGGTCCCTTCGGAGGGGTCGGCTTCGATTTACCAGCCGACTTCGACTCTGAAGCGGCCCTGGAGGACATCCGGTACCTCTTCGAGCCGGAGCAGTCGGATGAAGCGACGCTGTCATCGGACGACGAATATCAATCCGATACGGATTACGTCGCCCTCGAAGCGGCTAACCTGGAGCGTATCTACCGGGAGTGGTGCGCCGAAAATCTTTTTTTGAATTTCCCGAGGCACCACCGGCCCCTCCAGCTATCCGCCCAGGGGAAGAGAACTTACACTCCGACGTGCGATAATCGGCTGCTGCTAAGAAGTCGATACCTTATGGTCAAAGTCGTAAACTTTACAACCCATCTTTATCAGACCATATTCAGGGACTCGTCAAAGAAGGTGACTCGATCAGAGCAGTTAATCCATCCTCTGCTAGAATTGCTATTATAAACAAAATTATTGTCAAAGAATGTGACCAAGAAAAAATGCGAAAATGGCACAATTTTGTCAACCTGCTAGACCATCGCCTCAGCTAACGTAAAACATCTCTGGGCAACGGTAAAATCATTGGATGGGAAAAGTTGAGAATTGACAATGTACCTATTCGTTTTGATAGTGGTGAAGAAACTAATAATCGAAAAATCGCCACAAAGCTCTTAAAACAATTTACGGCAGTTCGACAACATTCGTCTTCTACCGCTACACGTCGTATCATCCGTCATGTACATAGCAAACAATTACAACAAATGCTCTTCACCATCCACGAGGTGAAATTAGCTATCACCTCAGCCAAAAACTCAAGAGCTTTGGTCCAGATGGCATTGCCATGCCATTCTTGAAGCATTTGGGCCCCTGTGGCCTCCAAACGTTGACTGACTTATTGAACCTATCTGCATCAATGGCTACTTTACTTATTGTTTAGAAACGCTCCACCATCATCGCACTTCCCAAACCAGGCAAAGAACCAAACACAGCCTCCTCTTACTGCCCCATCTCAATCCTATGCCCAGCAGCAAAGATTATGGAACGCTTATTGCTTCCAATAATCGTAGAACACCTTCCACCTGCGGCTCATCAGCATGGTTTCCGACCACGCCACTCAACTACATCTGCCCTGCTTAACTTGTCCAAAGCGATCTGCCAAGGATTCAACTGCCCTAAACCGGCTAAGAGAACTATTGCTATAGCCCTAGACCTCAGTAAAGCATTTGACTCAGTTGACCACACGACGTTAATCAAGATCTTGGCGGACTCCACGATGCCTGGTTGGACTTTTTGCTGGCTGGTGGCATATTTGCGCGGAAGAGAAGCCAAATGTCAGTTTAGAAACTCATCGTCAAGTTACGCCATTGCCATCACCAGAATGGGTGTGCCTCAAGGTTCAGTGATCTCACCAGCTCTTTTAATGCTTACATTCGTGAGCTTCCATTGCCACCACCACACATTCATATCATATCATACGCTGACAACATTACCATCTTCACCAGCGACTCGAATGTGAAAACAATGGAAACAAACAGGAACAACTATCTGACAGACATTCTCATTTTTTCAGCAGCGCCACCTCACAATCTCGACGGAAAAAT